>AFRD01000056.1:0-111351 GCA_000222875.2 Periglandula ipomoeae IasaF13
CATTGTCGCGAATAGGTACGCCGAGCTCTGTAATGTCAAGCCCTTTTTGGGGAGTAATTGGGTCGTGAGCGCGATTTATGCCGACTCTGCGAGTGCCAGGTGGGAGATTGTTTGGGAACTATGATGGTTAGATTCATGTTGTGCGCAGTAACCTTGAATACCGTTCACTTACATCAATCCACTCTGGGTCGGGATTGGCGAGATATCGATATTCAGCCATAATTGCAATCGTAGCTGGGGTTCGGATCTTTGAATTAATGAGAGAGAAAAAGAAAATTAGTCGAAACTGATGGTGAGAGCGAGGGAAGACCCTATTTGAAGAAGGTATGCTTATTCAAATTGCTATTGCCTCGATGAACTAGGCTTTCATCAGCAACGCCAAGCAGGTTTAAGTCTGTCTCTCGTGGCTCTAGGAGGGGCTCGGGATTCCTCATAGGCCGGTTACTTGTGGGAGAGTGGACGGCGAGGCGTTAGTGAGGGCGGACATTGGAATGCTCATGTCAGATAATCTTATCTGATGGGTCGGAATACTGCGTATTCTCATACCCGTTGCCATAAGCGTCCCCGCAACTCGCAATTTGTTTCCTAATTCCGCAAGTAGCCTGGATTGTGGGTCGGAGGGGCGGTAAAAATCTTGAGTCATTTTTGACGTGATCATTTGGTCGATACTTCGGTAGGAAGATTATGCAGTCGGGATATATATACGAGCTCAAGCTGAGATGGAGGGTAAATTATTGGTCCATGAAGTAAAGTAACAGCAGCTGAGCCTCAGTCAATGGAAGCTGAATGCCGTAATCTCAGGACTGCTGACGACCGTACTCTCATGAGTCCATTTTCTCATAGCCGCGAAGCGATGTCATCGCTCTGAATTGAGTCAAAGGTGCAGTTGCACAGATATAGGATCGTACTTCTCCCCGATCGCAACATGTCTGCCAGACGATGTAAATTGCGTTGGCAAGGGGAACCGGACCCTTGGCCGCGCTGCTGTTTCACGATTCAGGGTTAGGGTCTGCCGATGTCGTTGGGTAGTCCTCCACCCTGCAGAACTCTGTGAACGAAACAAGTTCTAATCCATCATCAGAATGGCAGTACGCCGATGGTTGAGGGATTTATACTAAGTTCTGTATCTCTTAAGCTCGTCAATTTTTCATGTCAAAATATTCAATCCGCCTCTGTTCCAGTGCTGCAACTGCCTCCACACGCTCATACACCCATCAATGGCTGAGAAAAGTGGATCCACCAGACCCAAGTCCGGCATCGCGAAACTGCATCGGCTCCATAAAAATTTTTGGATTGAGAAGAAATGACTCCGCATGACTTTCACAATGGTATCTCATCTCACCAATTCGAGTACAATACCGCCAAAATGAGTTCCAAAACTCCCGTTGTTGGTCTCCTTGGAGGTGGACAGTTGGGACGAATGCTCTGCGAGGCCGGAGCGCCCCTCAATACACAAATTGCCGTTCTCGACGCCGACAAGTGCCCAGCCAAGCAGATCAACAGCAACGAATATCACGTCACTGGTTCTTTCAAGGATGCCGCCAAGATTAAGGAACTCGCTTCCAACTGCGACGTTCTCACTGTTGAGATTGAGCACATTGAAACCGAGGTTCTGGAGGAGATCGACACCAATGGGGTCGAAGTCCGCAATGCGGATGGTACCACATCTCAGAAAAAGGTCGCCATTCACCCGTCATGGAAAACTCTCCGCCTAGTTCAGAACAAGTACGAGCAGAAGGAGTACTTGAAGAAGCAAGGTATCCCTATTGCTGAGCAGATTGCGATAGAGTCGGGAGACGCCATGCTCGCTTCAATGGAGAAGGCTTCCAAGGAATTTGGGTTTCCCTGGATGCTCAAAGCTCGCAAGGACTCATACGACGGCCGTGGAAACTTCAAGATTTCGAGCCAAGCGGATCTGGAACAGGCTCACAAGGATTTCGGCAACCTGTCGTGCTATGCTGAAAAGTGGGTTCCCTTTGAGCTGGAACTTGCTGCAATGGTTATCCGTACGGAGGATGATGCTGGGAACCTGAAGCGCGTGATCCCGTATCCCGTCGTTGAGACCGTCCATGAGGACAACATCTGCTCCAAGTTGTTCATGCCTCCCCGAAATGTTTCCGAGGAGGTCTGCAAGAAGGCACAGAAGGTAGCTACTTCTGTGGTCGAGAAGCTTTGGGGTCGAGGTGTTTTCGCCGTCGAAATGTTTTCGACAAAGCAAGGGGATATCATCTTCAATGAGTGCGCACCGAGACCGCATAACAGTGGACATGCGTCAATTGAGTCCATTCCTTACATGTAGGTTGATCATGTGCCGAGATATCCTGTTCCAATCACTAACATCATTCAGGTCCCAGTTCAAAGCACAGCTCACAGCCATCCTCGATGAGCCTCTGCCCGAAGTCCTAGAGCCGCACGTTTCATCAAGTATCATGATCAACATCCTCGGCGGCGCCAATCCAGACTCTCATCTCGCCCTCGTGGAAAAGGCTAAGTCAATGTACGGGTCAAAGACGGCAGTCTACGTTCATCTCTACGGTAAAGAGTCGAAACCCAGCCGCAAAATAGGACATATCACTGTTACAGGATTTGGATCAATTGTGGAGCTAGAAAAGTTTGCCCAGCCGCTACTTGATATGACGGACAAGATCCGACAGGAGCGTCTCCAAGCTTCTAGCAAGTCTTTGCGACCACAAGCTGCGCCAGCCACAGCCGCAACGAAGGGAAAACGGGCGCAGGGCAAGCCGTTGGTGCTGGTTACCATGGGCTCGGACTCTGACCTCCCGGTCCTCAAGGCTGGTATCGACATTCTGAACCAGTTCGGTGTACCATGGGAGGTGGACATCACTTCTGCGCATCGAACACCCGACAAGATGGCTCAGCGAGCCAAAGAGGCGGCAGATCGTGGCCTCAAAGTCATCATCGCAGCCGCTGGAGGTGCTGCTCATCTTCCCGGCATGCTGGCAGCCTATACCCCATTACCAGTGATTGGCGTGCCTGTCAAGGCAACGCACCTCGATGGCTATGACTCTCTATTGAGTATTGTCCAGATGCCTGTAAGTACAATGCTTTGTTCTGGTTCCATTACCCCACAAGGTGTGCACCCGTATTTACATACTAACCTCTTTTAGCGAGGCGTGCCCACTGCTACAGTGGCGATCAACAACTCTACCAATGCTGCATTGTTGGCCATCCGATTCCTTGGCGCGTTCATGCCCGAATTGCTGCAGAAGATGAAGGACTACCAGTTGGAGATGGAGCAGCAGGTCAAGGATAAGGCAAATACCTTGCGAGAGATCGACGTTGAGGCTTATTTAGAGAAGATGGGCAAGAAATGATGAGGTGACGTGACGTTTTGACCACAGAAACAATACATAGAATAATATGTTGCAAGCAACATGATCAACTCCAAACAGCATAGAGCGGTGCAGGCGGGAAGATGTACAAAGACTTCAGCAAAGCTGAAAAGAGGATTGCTGGGTCGATAGAACGCACCATGGGAGCTGAACCGACCAGCAAAAAAATATTTATGTTCCAACACCGGTCGAACAGTGTCCGGCTATCATTGACGTCGGAAGAGAAAACGTATAAGGCAATTGATAATCAGACCGTGCAATGCCACCACCCTTGCACTTCTTGTTTCCCTCCGCCCGGTCACCACATTTCATCCCAGCCATCTTGCTCACAGAGCCAATGCCACTGATGGAACAAAGACAGCGCTTGCACCCCCTTGCCTCATTGCAAACTGGTCTGTTGGCGATGACCTTTTCCCACAATTCGACGGGCATCGCGTTCCACGCCAAGCCCTGGCAGAAAAGATATGACGACAAGCGGGCATTAGCATCGCCCAGAGTTGCCGAAAACCCCGCCTTGGCGATGCGGCGCATCCAACGCCATTGCGACCGACCACCCGCTCGTTGCCCAATTTGACCGCCCATCTGAATATCCTCCGGTACAAAAAGTTGAGGGTGGGATGGAACTAGTCCTATAAGACAACTGACAGCTCATTGAATACGAGAGACCTGCGCCTGCGGCTGCAAGTTTCGCAGCGGCATCGTCCCAATCCGTCACGATGCTAGCCCAACAGGGCAATGAGCTTCTTCGCAGAGTGTGGGCACCAATCGACCACGGTGAATCGGCATCTGGGGTCAGGCAGTTGGCGCAGCTTTGCTGTCTCTCTATCGAACTATTCCGTCTGCATGAGTCGCAATGAACCCTGACGTTTGTTTTTTTTTCTTCTCTGGTATTTGGGAATCGGTCGATGAAGGTGGATCTTTGTCGTCCCGGATGGTCGGCTGGTCGCAATCCACTTCCACTCCACGAACATGTCAATCAGTTGTCAGCTTGATGTCAACCACGATTGCTCTGTTCTCCGCACTCATGGGGCTCCCAGTGAAGCCATCCCGTCGGTTTTGCACCTCCCGTCACTTCCAGCCCTTGCTTTTCGGTAGTCGCTGCGTGCTCGTATCCCCGAAAGCTGGTCTCACTTCCGCGAGACGTGTGTAGCTGGGGTTTGTTGTCCATGATGCAAGTCAGAGCTGCTGGCAGCAACACCGTCACTGCCAAGGCTCATGATACGATGTCTGGATGTAAACGCGGATCTCTGCGGGACATTTGTGTTCCGTGGGGAAGTGAGGTGTGAGTGAACCGGTGGTGAGCGATGATTATATAAAGGGGCTCTGGTGATCTTCTGGAATGCAAACGCGCTCTTGGCAGAACTATTCCCATTCATCTCTCGACTTCCTCAGAAATCCATTTTCTTCTCTTGAAATCCCATCACATATCTTTTCTGGTCGAGATCTCAAAGACCACCATCATGATGCTGTCACTGTTACTTGGTATTGGTGCGAGTGTTGCCAATGCAGCTGTGATTCGCAACCCCGGGTGTGACTTCAAGATTCACGCATCCGGGCCTCGTCAAGGTCCTCTTGGTGAACTGAATGGTGGTTAAGTTCGATTTGGCGACATCGCCCAAGCTACTTTCCATCTTGATGATGGCAAAGTCACTGACAAAGAGGGGAAGGTATGCTGGTGGACTCGTAAGTTTACCTCTTCACGCTCAAAACTTTCGATATTCTGTACAGAAAACTTACACCATATTTTCTCCAGCACCTACTCAGGTCCTGCAATGCGATAAAGGCCAGGCTCCTGCCCCTGGCTTCAAGGTTGGCTGCGACGGACAAGTCTCATTCAACGGCCAGACCACATTCTATCAATGTGCCACTGGTGAGAAGAACCAATGGAACATCTACCTAAAGCCCGACCAAGGCAAAGACTGCGGTGAGGTCACCCTCACTGCCGACGGGTGCCAACCCAACTGCCAACCACCACCTCCGCCCCCAAAGGGATGCCCAGCCAATCTCAATGGGCCATACGAATTTCCCCATCTCATTGTCCCCGTGGATAAGTCAAACCCAGATAAGGCTTCCAGCACATCTTACTTCGGCGAGGTGACTCCCTCCATCTCCTCCATCTTCAACTTTGACATCCCCGCCGGCGACAACGGCAAGACCTGCACGCTAGTCTTCCTCTTCCCCGAGCAATCTCAGCTCGAGACCTCGTCGTACAGCTTTTCTGGAGACGGCAAGATCGATTTCTCCATGCTCGACAGCTCTGCTAGTTCGAGCACGACCTGGAACAACAAGCCGCGCAAGAAGACTGACTACGGTATCACGACCGTCGCCCCAGGCCATAGCTACTCCATTGCCACGTTCCCCTGCCCGGGTGGTTCGGCGATTTCGTTCGAGCTGGACAACTGTGATGAGACCAATCTGCGATACTTCCAGGACTACAACCCTTCGCCTATTGGTTTGTACATCACCAAGTGCTAAGTCAGTCGTGTGAATTTGGCAGCATGTCAAATCATGACAGCATGACTTGGGGAAGGAAGTGAATGAAGGAGTCTTATTGGTTGAGGCGCGCGACGCATCACTCGACTCAGCTAGTGCGGCCATTCATAGTAAGGTACTATGCGACGACGATTCAACTAATTGATGCGAATGAGAGAAGAGACATGTAGAGTAAAACTTAATGAAATAGTTAATATCTTTACACTGAAGACAATGCCTCCTTTGGCCTCATACATACTAAAGTCTTCCTCGAATGCAAAAAGTTTCCCGTGCGATGTACGCTTGAAATTCCTTTCATTCTTGGGTATCCTCGATAGCCACCGATCAAAAGCCTGGTTCCTTCTTGTCGATGACATCATGAGGCTCCTGTAGATCGTGAAACAGACGAGATTGTCAATTCGCGGTATGGCTGCATGAGCTTTGAGTTTTGTTTGCCGAGCCACAAACCTGAGGCCTTGTTGGTAAGGTCAAGACTAAGCGTACGACATTGTTACGCCACATGATGGCCTTTGTGGTTTAAACGCCTAGGTGGGGACATCGCCTACTCGATTTGGCAGCCAACTTGAGGATATATCTGCATTTTGGACATTTAAGGTTCAAGGCGGGCCGAAGCTAGCTGGATCCCATGGGTGAATAAAACACCCGAATGACTGTCAAGTCCCTGTAACTTATCAACCAGGCCGTATTGAGCAACGGCTTGCCCGGAAGCCTCGAACTTAGAGATTCTCGTCTGCGATGCCATTCGCTCCTTCCATTCATGAACAAGTCCGCCCCAAAGTCAGAATAAGTTAACCTCCAAGAAGAAGATGACTTGGTTATCGTCCTCATCCATATCCAGATGACTCACCCCTTGAAAGCTTTCGAGGCTGCAATCAGCGACCGGTGTCAGGCCAAATATAAATAGTCACCCTTGGGGCTCACCAGAGAAGCTCATATGGGCATACTTGAGGAACGTAACGTTTGATATGACTTCTGTATACTTCGCTCGGTTTCAGAACCGCAGAGCCAGGTCATCTGCGAAAACCATACGCGCCAACATCGCCCAGCATTGACACCGACATTGCCAATCGAGAGATTCGCTCACTACAACTAATTCCGCTTAATTCACCAAAACAATGACCAAATCGTTGGCGATTCGAAGACGACAAAGGACCAAGGAACCTGTTCCGCCACCAGAGGACCTCCAGCCTGATGAACTTAGCCTCCTAGCAATACCATACTCGTCAACATCCACATCCTTGCCGCCCGTCCAACTCGTACCAGTCAAGGTACCCAACAGTCCATCGACGCTATGCTCGGGCCCACCATCACCGGTCAAACTACTCTCATCTTCATCGTCCATCTATCCAAGCTCAACACACTCAACCATCCAGGCAGAGTCCACCCACTCCAGCATCCTCGCTGCATTTCCGCCTGTCGAAGTCCGTCCGACGACAGCTCACAGTCAGAAACGCAACTCTATCTACGCCGTCGTCGAAGTATGGGAGGAGATCTTTGGCGCCTCACCGTCGACATACGAGGTAGAACCTGAGAACCGACTGCCAGCGTACCTAGCCCCGCATATCATCAACAGCGAACGCGAAGAAGATCAGCCAGCTGAGTTGTTCGCCATACCAGAGATACCTACGCAGGAAGTGGCAGCCGAGGCGACTTATCAAGCCCCTCCTTCGTCTCGAAAGAGCAGCAAGTTTATCGAGAACGAATTAGTAGTCGCTACATCTAAAAAGAAACGTGGTTTCTGGGGCTCCCTCCGACTCGGACGGAAACAAACCGCCGGTCCACCAGAGGAGCTGCCATCCTTGGTGTCAGATACTCCGAGAGGCTCTCGAGTCGTTTCTAATACGGACACAGTCTCGACGCAAGAAACCATCGTTGCTACAGATAATGATAGCCACCAAGAACCAGCTGGTAACGACCCGTTGCCAAAGAGAGATTCCAAGATGTGCGAAATCACTGAGGAGCAGGACGCAAAGAGGGTTGTGGAAGTAGTGGAGCTGGCGGAAAGTTGACTTACATAAGTGCGGAGCGCAACAAGAGCTGTGTCACACTATTACGATTGAGATACCACAAGTCTCAATTTGGAGATGAGTTTTGGGCACGGTTTCCACGAAGATTTATTTGATACCACGTTCTTTTCATGCACAATTTTATTTTCTAGAGTATGTACCTTAGAAGAGAAATAATTTATTCCATTACTTTTTCGTAGAACGTACGCAGTCATTGTGTAAGCAATCTGGTGCTTGTGGGGGGCTTTTGGCGATCATTCTTGCCTGGTACGCGGGAAAGATGGGTTGGTTCGTGCTGTCAAGGTAGTATCAAAGTGAGATAGACGAATACAGAGAGTTCACTGCATAGAAATTAAAAAAAGACAATTAATCATGAGATTAATAAAAAAATTTATGAGGCGGTCTACTTCCAGACGTGGTTCACTACACGACATGGGTATCCCTGTTCTAACACCACCAGCCGTTCGCCTTCCCCGCTACATCTGGGTCAATTGAGCGATCCATCGCCTTTACGCATGTTGACATTGTCGCCTCAATTCATACTCTCTCGAGGATCTCGTAGCATCGAGGAAGCCAGGTGTCATCAATTCCAAGCTAGAATGGCCGGCTCATGAGCAAAATATCATGCTATAACCAGCAGCTACAAAGCACAGCAGCCGACCTCAACGCAACTCACATGCGGTGCTGAACCACTAAGTCAGCATCAAAATGCGACTTCTCAACGTCCACTCTCTCCAATTGGAGACTTTCGCAGGCGCAGAAGCAGATGTTCCGCCTTATGCGATTCTCTCACACACTTGGGACGCAACGGAGGTTACATTCGAGGATATGCAGCTTCGGCCGCTGGATCAATTGGTCGATGTCCCCGAGTTTTAGAAAGTAAAAGCATAGCTGCCTTCAGGCCGCGCGAGATGGGCTCTCCTACGTCTGGATCGACACCTGCTGCATCAACAAGAACAGTAGCTCTGAGCTCTCCGAGGCGATAAATTCCATGTTCAGATGGTATCAGCAATCGTCAATATGCTACGTCTACTTGCAAGACTTTGAAGTCCCGGGAAGTCAGAATGTGCCACGTCAAGAACACGCGCAAGTTACGCTACTCGTTGGCAACACCGACTTTTGTTCTTCCCGCTGGTTTGAGCGCGGCTGGACACTTCAAGAGCTGATTGCGCCTCGGAAGGTCGTCTTTTTCGACAAACATTGGATTGGATTTGGGTCGAGGGACGAGGCTCTGTTTAACGCCATCTGCGAGCGCACGAGGATATTACCACAGGTTTTCACCAGCCGACATTGCATGTGCTGTTTAGCCTCACATTCAGCTTCAGCTTCGTCTTCGTTGTTGCGCAATGGGAAGTGCAAAGGGTGTAACACCAGAGACAACTTACCCAATCTTCTGGGCTCCTTCAATGCGGCGATTATTATGAATTGGGCTACGAACCGGTTCACGACCCGAACAGAAGATCTGGCGTACTCACTTATTGGTCTTTTCAATGTCAACCTTCCTTTATTATATGGTGAGGGAGACAAAGCATTCATGAGACTTCAGTCGGCAATCATCGCGCGCAACAACGACCAATCCCTTCTTCTCTGGAGAGCAAAGCCAGGTCGTGAGGAAAGCACTTTCAGCCGGCCAGGTTGTCTGTCCTTGTCACCCAAGAATTTTGAGGCTGTGCCGCCTATTGTGCCCCAGAGAGAATATTACGATTTTGACAACGAGATGGTGCCGAGGCTGGCCGCTGGACTGGCTGAGAATATGGAGTCGATGGAATTGTCGGAGATGCTGCTACAGGTAACGCTTTGGCTGTGTCCTTGCGAAGTGGGATATCCTTATGGAGACCGGATGAATCGCTCGAGCACGATGAATGAATGGGCGTTGGGAATCCTCAATTGCCACAGCGCCTCAGATTATCTCGCACGTCCTGCCATTCTTCTCTCCTACATGGGAGCCGATCTGTATCGTCGAATGGCATGCGATTGCATTTTTTATGGTCGATCCGCGAAGGACTGAACTCGAGCCAGCAGCTACAACGTTATCCATGTACCACGGGGAGCCGAACTCTTTCAAACATGATTCCCCGTGGACCTTGATACACCGAGTTTCCTTGGACCAATGCTCCCGCAGAAGCGTCAAGCTGCTGGTGCGGCCAAGTGGACCGAGCCTCTTGCGCACTGCACCGGGCGGACACGAGCGCGTCTCGTCATCAACCGACGCAGTCTGCTGTGTCGTCAATCAATCTCTGCGGTTCGACCATGGTGTCAGCTACAGAATTCTCGGAGGCTACCCCAAGATCTATGCGCATGACACAAGTCCACCGACAGTCCCGATGCTTCGCAGCTTGCTCAAATACAGCTGCGCCAAAGGATTTGGTCTGATCGGTGGGCTCCATCTGTTTAAGCTGAGTTTAACGACGATGGACGCAAAGCATCTCGCTTCGGAAGCCTGGGCCTGTCCTACAAGCATAGAATTATACATTATCTGGGGTCTGTACCATGGATTGTCTCAGCAAAGAGGCTACGACAGGCACCTACTGGATGGCAAGCCTTGGTGTCAACTCTTCACAGCCAAGGACTTTGCGAGAGGCTCTGATATTCCACTGCTGAAGGCAGGGGAAGACGAACTACGCTACCAAAAGCAGCTTCATGCTTGGCTGGTGAGGAAAAGTGCCAATCCGAGTTGGATTGTCGCTACTGGAGATGGCGGGAGCAAATCAGTACTCCCAGATTTGAGTGATGCCAAGCAGCTGAGTGCAGACAGGATATTGGATCTTTTTCATGGCTTCAAGACGCAACTCGGATTGAGCGCGCGCATGAACGTTGTGCAGAGTTTCGGAATCACTTCTAACGATGTTGAGTTGACTGTTTTGACACCGGCTGATCGCGGATGGCAGTCGGACTCATTTGATGGGAGTCGAAGGGACCAAGAGCCTGGTGCGACTTATTTGCGAAAGGTGTGAACTGCTGTGATGATTTGGTGAAGACAACAGAGCTGCCCTGACCCCGTTTGTCAATATGAGACACCTATTGATTGCTGTGTCAATCGGTGGAGCCACACGACTCCTCTCCCCTTTGCTGACGAACGGAAAGGATGCAGGCAGACGCAGGTACCGCAAGCGACGTGGAGCATGCGGCACGGCATGACAAGTGACAGGGCTGGTCCGACAGGAACTAATATAGCCAGTTAGAAGGGCATTCGGAAATAGCGCTGGGAAATGCCACGATCAAACATCGATTGATTGGCGATAGTACAACCAGGACAAAGCCAGATGCTATCCAGCAGGTCTAGCTCGTAGATGGGAGGATGGTTTGCGTCATGACAATGGTCGGGACGTCCCGTAATTATGCAACGCAAACAAGACTTGAATCAGTGTCTATCTCTATGTATCTTCGCGCGCCAAGCCACAACACATGGCGTCAGGGGCAGTGCAAAAACTTCACACCCAATGGCCTCGGTCGCTCCCGCTTGATGAAATTAAGGCGCCCCAATGCCACGTGATGGCGCCGGCTTTGCGGAGATTACGAAATAGACTGGAAGAGCACCTTCGGATCGAAGGCTTGCTGGAGAGCAATTGTCCCTATACAGCCAGTAATTCTGCAGGAAATTCGACCTGCTAGAAGAATTCAGATTCTGACTTCCCGAAAGCTCACGGAAAACCTTGTCGGCTCGAGCCGCTGCCGACTGGCTGTTTTTGTTTGTCATTGCTTCATTTCCATTTCCATGAATCCACTGAGCGCGAAATTGAACACGCTACGATCAGCGCAGCACCAGATCAGCGCGACGAATTGAATTGGGTCTCAACCGGCGTAGTCTCACGTTTTCCTTCTTTCATTGTCCCCTTGCGGGCGCGCGCGGCCACAGAGGGATCGGCATGGCCACGCGACGAGATCCTCCAGCCAACAACGGTTCGCGCGGCCCAACGCCTCAGCCCTCGAATAATGCAAACAGCTCTCACCGATCAGACTCGACGAATAGCAAACGTGGACATGCCAATGGCAAGCTGAAGGGTGCAAAGGGCGTGGCATGGGCCGACGACAAGAACGTAGTCGTTGGTGAGGAGCAGGATCAATTGACGTTTTATCGCGAGCCCACGCCGCCTCCCCTAGTCAGCGATGACTACAAACAGGCCAGCCTGAGCGCCGGGTTGCAGAATAGCGCCTTGACCTACGACTATAGCTACGACCGTGTGGCTCCGCCGGCGCCCATCCCGCAAGCAACTGTCTGCGGAATTCGCAAACGATTATTCTGGATATTTGTCTGTGCCGCAGCGCTCGTGGTCAGCATAGCGGTTGGAGTAGGCGTTGGGGTGTCAGTGGGTACGAAACAGAGTTCAAAGATATCAGATGAAAACCAGTCCATAACAACGTCAGGCACAAGGTATGTTTCTACATGTTCCACACGGCACACCTCGGAGCCAGACAGTGCAAAATATCTGACTTCTAACACCGACAACCAGTTCGCCGATACCCTCTACCGTGACACCAACAGCACTGGCTCGTCCCACCCAAGCCGCGTTAGGACCATGTCCTGCAGCCAACAATACCAACTACGAAATCGCCGAAGTCAAAACCTTTTTGCGCATTTGCGGCGTCGACTATACTGGGCAGGGAGGCGCTGTTGACCTTGGAGTCGTATGGACCGCCAGCATGCAAGACTGCATCATCAGCTGTGCCGGCTATCCAAACTGCACCGGCTGTGGATGGGGAGTCATCGCTGGAGACTCTGGGAGCGACCACCGATGTTGGTTGAAGAGTGATTTGCAAAGGGCGCAAACGGTTCGAAGTGGTTGGGACTTTGCTATTCTGCAATGACGCAAGCGATGAGTTGATTTCTTCTTACTTTGTTTCGTTGCATTTTCTCCAAGTTCCTTTGTACATTGTACACGCTATGACGATGGCATCTGCGGCATGATATAACGACTGTAAATTCTATAGATACACATACACATACTGTAATATTAATTAATCGCGACCTGGCAGGGTCACGCACATATCATGTCAAGACTGATGACTTGCCCAAACTTGCTAGCTCGACCCCACCTGACTCATTGTCAGCGGCTCGGTGGTGACATCGGCAGTCAGTGACTCCCGTCGGCTTGCAATTCGTGTGTACTTCAAAACATCGCCAGCACTTGGCACAACATTTCCAGATACTTCAGTTCAATTCAGTTCAATTGACCTTGATTTACAATGGGAGATCATCAACCCATACAACATGTTAAGGTCTTTACCTCTGTTCCCTCTCAATTGCTGGAGCTATTGACCTCACATCTCCCCACTTCTCTCACGCTCCTCCGCCGCCTCCAGTTCGCCGCGTTCAAGAACTTCACCAAGCCAGATGCCCGCATTGTCTTTTCATCTGACGCAGACTCCCTTGGCGAGGCGTCTGCTTTGGTCAAGCCTCAATACTTTGCCGTAGCCTACGCCGAGTTCTCCACTGGCCCGGACACGCAAATGTTCATGTACTCATCGCTGGAGCACGCTAATAACCAGGATGATGCGGAGCATGAGACACACATAAACGGGGTTGTCCAGGAGTTAATCAGACTACGAAAGGAATATGGAGGCAAGCTGGTCTATGGGAACAGCTTGCTGCTCGGAAGTTTGCACTCTGGGGTTCGCAAGATTCTAATCAAGAGTGGAAGAGTTAACCCTCGCCCTTCCGGAGACTACGATAAGTGGTTGTTCAGAATGGAGTCGATACCGGAGCCACAGGAGACTCCAGAGGGGATGCACTGGGGAACAGCCTCCTTGGATGATTGCAGGCTCGTAGCCTCGAGGACAGATATTCCGCGACCACCGTATGGCATGACCTGAATGCTCTCGTCCACGTTTTCTGTTGTCTGACCTTGTCTGAATCAATCATATAGGGAATCCCTAGTGAAGCTACCAGGATTGATGCTCAAGCTAGAAGACGGCACTTCAGTGTCCTGGGCTTTTATTGGTACTTTCCCTTTGTTGCCAAAGTATCCTTGATCGAGCTAATTGGTAGAACAGGTCTCGATGGATCGTTGATCAGCCTCCATTGTGAAGTAAGTTGCAAAGCACATCAGTCACACACCCAGGAAAGATTATGTAGCTAATGGTGCCAGGACGGATACTGACGACGAGGAATTGCCAAAATGCTGGCCGCGAAACTCCTCCGTCAAGCAGTCGCTGGCTATTCAGACGGCAAATTCACAGGCTCCGAGTGGTCTTCAGCAGATGTAGCCCCCGACAACGAAGGAAGCAGGAGCATGTGCAGGAGCTTGAACGCAACACCGCACTGGTCAGTATCATGGTAAGTATTAATTCTCATCCGATGATTGGAAAAACACAAAGTCTTGACAACGCCTAGGGTTCTCCTGGATCTATCCGAGTCTGTCTGACGCGAGCTGCATGGTGAGTTAAAAGCATGAATGACTTAAATTGGGATCATACGTTTGGATTTTGGAAAACGGATAATATCGAGCTTCATCATGCAAAACCCATCCTCTTTGATGACCTATCTTTGGGTCAGTGGAGCGCAAAAGATCCAGGCAACATGGAGATGAAACAAGCCGGTGACACAAGAACCCGCCTGGTGGAGGCCTTTCGACTCCTCATCATGGAGACACAACAAACGAAGTCCACCAGAAAAAAACCCAACAAAACCCATCACGAACTTAGAACACTGAGATGACTCTTTTCCCAATGCAGATGAAACAGACTAACCAGAAAAATTGGATGAACCTCTCCCTTTCCCCGCATTATGTCACCATGACCAACCCCATAATCCATACTATCCCCACGATATCAAGAATTTAGCCATGAAAAAACTCTCCGGGTTCGATGCGGAGAAATCAAAGCTAATACTTGATGACATGTTCCCCCATTTTCTCATCGTGACCAATTTATCCGGCCGGCAGAATACATTCTTTCAAGATTGAAGTGCCTGCCAGCTCTCCTTTCGCCCCCTCTCGAACTCTGATCGGCAAGACTTGCATCAACTTCGACTTTAGCCTCATTAGAGAACTCCCGACGCCACGCGACCTGTAACCTATAGCATTCGTCAAACACGGCTTCGCCTCCTCCATTTGGCGATGGCGGCCACAACTGACAATTTGTCCGCCACCTTTTTCAGCTGGACGATCTTCGAACACACGACATTGGACGAGATGCCGTCGGTAGTCATTTCGCTTTTTCACGGCAAAGATGAGCACGACCGGTGCATCATGCCTGGAATTGAATCAACCATGATTCGTTCGCTTCCCCGGTAGCATTTGTGTGGGGTGCCGGAAAGGCAGCTTCAGGATTAGCCGTCTTGTCAGAACCAGGTCGGTCGGAGTGACATTTCCTTTGAAAGGTAGAGAGCTTGGTTTCGAATATGGCTAACAGATGGTGTTGATGTATCGGATTCTCGGTCAGAGAAGCCTCAACGTCATTCAAAGAATACTACTCTATCTGGTGCCCGGGTAAAATGTTAATTTGGCAGATCACATTTTGTTTCAAGATCCGGCAGGTAGTATAGCAGGGCGTCTTTTTATATTAGCTGTGCTCCGGATAATTGTATCTTATAAATACAGGATATAATCGGGATTTATGCCAACATTCACGACTTCAAACATCAAGCACTTGTTTCCTCAGACAGGATAAGCTCAGTAATACAAGCCTGAATACACATCACAAGTTCTCGAATTAAGTTGATCCTCACAACTTGACAATCACCATGCATCTCACATCTGCGATCACCCTCCTCGCCGGAGCCATTGGCTGCGTCTCCGCCGCGCCAGCCACCACGGCCAACGAGCTCATTCAGCGAACACCCCAGGGAACAGGCTTCGACAACGGCTACTTCTACTCGTACTGGGCCGACTATAGCGCAAACTTATACCAGAACGGCGCCGGTGGCTCATACACCTTGCAGTGGAGCTCTGGAGGCAATGTCGTGGCAGGAAAGGGATGGAACCCCGGCAGCGCCAGGTATGAACATCCAATATTACAAAACACCATCTTCAAAAACATCACCACATGAACTCCCATATCACCAACACTCACTGACAAATCCTCTTTCTACAACTCCAGAACAATCACCTACTCCGGCACCTGGAACCTCAACGGAAACAGCTACCTCTCCATCTACGGCTGGACCAAGAACCCCCTCGTAGAGTACTACATCGTCGAGAACTACGGCTCCTACAACCCGGCGTCTGGCGCCACGAAGAAAGGCAAAGTCACGTCCGACGGCTCCGTCTACGACATCTACGTCAGCATGCGCACCAACGTCCCGTCCATCATCGGCACGGCGACCTTTCAGCAGTACTGGTCTGTTCGTCGCAACAAGCGCGTCGGCGGTACCGTCAACACGGGAACACACTTCAATGCTTGGAAGAGCGTCGGCTTGAACCTGGGCTCGTTTGACTACCTCATTGTTGCGACCGAGGGATACCAGAGCTCTGGTTCTGCTTCCATCACTGTCTCATGAAATGTCAGTCTGGTACAGAGAGAAATTTTAGGGGAATTTCAAAGCCAGTTTATTCGCTTCTTGGACATTCTTTATTTGTCGTAGCCTTTTGTTTTTGAAAACAGCCTGGGTACTTTTCGTCTGATGTTTTGACTTTGATCGTTGGCTGGGGTGGAAGGAAAAGCCGGGTGTGCAAGTAGTTTGGGTAATGGGAATCCCCTCCCACGCCCTCGAGCTATCTTAGACAGTATATAGCCTAGTCGTGTTAGTACAAATCCCATGTTACATTTTCGCAGAAATTGTGTTCGTCTAATGTCGATATTACTGTACGGTGCATTAGCAATGGGACCATGACTGACGTGAGATTGCTAGCTTATCGCGGGCTAGATCCGCCAGGCATTTTGTTGAGCAATTTTAGGGGCAAACCATCCGGAGGGCTAGAGGGAGGTTTGCGCTTAGAGCAGGTACAAGGTGCCACTGGCGCTATCCCCAGAGTTTCCATGTGATACCAGATCGCATGTACATATGTGTCAGTAAAGGATCAAACCCATGTGCTGCAGTGGTTGCAGCACCCCTGGTAATGTATGCCACAGACGCTGCACGGTGACCCTGTTCGACCGGGGTGAATAAAGTCTTGTACATATCCGGAGCCTTGTGCGTTCGGAAATAAGCTCAACAAGCTGGAAAAAATACATTTCCGCCGCTCTCAAAGATTCTATTGCTTATTTTGTGATGACCTGACTCTAGCTAGTATACAAGTCCCCGAGATATTGCTTAGCGTCCTCTACATCTTGACCTACGTACCCAAGATACATGTCTGGCCTGATGACGACGTAGAATCTGTTTTCCTTTGAGGCCCAGTCGGCTGTGTACAGATGCACATCTGTTTCTCCGTTTGCTTGAATGCGCTGATTCGGGACTTCCGTCGTGTCATCCTGTGGGAGGATGGTGTAGCGCACTGCGACATCCGAGAAACCTATTGGGGAGGCGGCATTGGATCCTACACGCAGTACAATGTGCTTGCCGTAGGTTGCCTCGGTGTACAGCCTCGTTTCAAGGCCATCAATCTTTCTGAGCACCATATCGGGACATCTGTTGCCTGCTTTCCAAATGCCATGTTCAGAGGGCTTGACAAGTGACGAGCCTGATTCGCTATATGTCACGCCCATGCCTGAAGCAAATACGAATGAGCAAGAAATCCATGTACAAGGGTTACATCGTGTGTATAGGTGAGATAAGCTTACCTGTAATGTATCCTGCATTCTTCTCAATGGTGCCAACGTATTGCTTAGCCTTGTGCACAGTATCTCGAGCCAGGCGTGCTGCAACGTCAATCACATCTCGGGCTGTGTTTCGTCGTTCGGTATCATAACTGCGCATGACCTTATCAGCAGCACCTGGCTGGAGGTTCTTTGCTTTGACAGCTGTGGCCAAGCGCCAGGCGAGGTTGAAAGCATCTGACATGCCCGTATTCAGATCCTGCCCACCATTGACGGAGTGGACGTGCGCGGCGTCACCGGCAAGGATAATGCGTCCACTGCCGTCTTTAGAGATGAATGTTGACGCTATTCTCTCCTTGACTGCACATACTCGTTAGTTGTCGTCCAAACTCAGAGAGATGTTGTTATTGCTCTGAGCTCACCATCAAATGTGCTGTACCATTCCGTCTTTTTAAACTCTACCTTGTGTGGAGCGAGGTACTTCGTGATAGACTCTTCAGCCAGTGCCTGCGACACCTCTCCTTCGAGGAGAACGTAGAAGCGGCACATGCCGCGTTCTCTTGGGATCCAAGAAACACGGGATTGTCCGTTGTGCTGGAAGGTAATGATCTCGGGGCAAAGCGGGAAATCAGTATCAATGAAAGTGTCCAGCACCGCCCACAGCATTTCTGGCTTTGTACCCGTGAACGTGGCTCCAATCTGTTTTCGAACCGATGATCGCGCACCATCAGCTCCTACGGCGTATTTGCTGCGAACTTTGAAGCCAGAGTCGGTTACGACCTCAACAGACTCGTCATCTTCGGTGACAGAGATTACTTGCTCATTGAAGCGCACCAGCCCATCTAGCCTACTGACAAGCATCTTTTCTACCACCGGTTGGCCAATCATCAGGAAGTTCTTATGCAACGTGTGCTCAAGTCCAACCCACCAGGCATTCTGGCGGGACTTGAACTCGCCATCAGCGAAGGTAGAGCTTGCTATGATAGACATGTGGTAAGCCATAGGGTACATATAAGCGCCATGCATTTGCTGACTTACTATTGCACTTCAGGCCAATAGGCAGTAGCTCATCCAGCAGGTCAGCCACTTCCAAGTACTGTTGTGTTCGTGCATTGAGTGCATCTGCCCTTCCTTATTCAAGAGGGCCAGGCTTTGCATCTGTGTGTCTATGTTAGAAGCTATGTCTAATAGGTGTTGATGACAGTCTGGAGAAAAACGTACCTATGATACAAACAGATACCCCAAGACGGTGAAGCAACAGTCCAGTAAACAAGCCAGTTGGCCCACCTTGTCCATGTTAACAAAGGAGCGTTCCTAACATAGTCGAGAGATGGGATTATCTTGGTGCTTGTCCATACCTCCAACGATGCAAACATCAGCAGTGGCTGTGCCAGCAGCCATATCCTGTTCCGCGTGCATTTTGGTTCGTGAGATAAGTAATTGCGCACTTTTGGTCTTTTTTGTAGATGTAGAAATGTTAGCGAAGGAATGCTGAATATTGCAAAGCAGACATGAAGAAGAAAGATAAGTTGATATGTATCTCCAGAACGCATGTATTTCAACAGTGAACTGACTAGCGCAGGCCTGTTGCGGTCGAGGATAGAGTAATGCCTAGCTCCATATGTGCATGGGAGCTCTCGCTTCAATGACCTGCATGAAACGCCTCGCAAGGGTCTTGCGAATCCCAACAAGGCTCTCGACGGTGGGTTGGCATACACACCACAGGCACACACCTACAGCTTCAACAAGCTTGCTCATTAGAGCCTGTTAGGCGAGTTGATAAGCTGACGGGCCCCATGCGAGAACGGCCGGCACTTGGCAGCAAGCGGGTCGGTTCCTCACTCCTTCGAAATTTGTCGTTCTGTCCTGTTGGTCCTGAGCGCAAGCCCAGCGCCCCCTGACGTATGAGGCTAGTCATGACGGTGAGTGCAATACCGCCCTCGAGGCTCTGCCGGCCCGCATGTCGATTCATTGATGAACTACCAGACACAACACGTTCTGGGAAAGGTTACTCCTGCGCAGTGGACAAATCGCTCCAGGGATGACAAACAAACAACGGTGCGACCGATTGGGGCGGTTCCACCGCGTTGTTTCCTTAGATACTTGGCTACTGACGGGGCTGTTGATAATAAACATGGCACGAATCCCACTCGGTTATCGTTGCATTTGAGACCCTTGTCCATGCCCTGTTAGAGTTATGTCGAGTTATGGTTCGTTTGTGTTCCATCGGGTCTGACAGTGGGTCGCCAACACCATGCCGGGCGACGGAGAATATAGTCTGGCAGAACGACGGGAGACTGCAGACTGGAGACTGGAGCTTGCAGCACAGTAATCAGGCCGACTGAGCTGGTTCCGGGTTCGTTTCAGCACGGACCTGTCTTTTAATTCTCTCTTTTGCTGCGCCGGCGACTGGAGTAGAAGGACGATGGCCAAGACGCAGCTCGAAATTGTCGCGTTGAAAGTAGTGCTTGTTCATGACATAGTGTCACGCAACATGGCCTGACAGCTTCTTCTCGGAACTGCGGAATTTCGGGACACTCACACTCGGCCGGCTTTCTCGCGGACACAGAGACGTCAGCCACAGGCCATGTCCGGCAGGCAGTAATATGTAGCCAAGGCCGTGCTCTGCCGGCTGGCCCAAGCAAGTGTCAGTTGGACGAAGCAATGGCCCGTATTCGATCACTGCCTACGTCCCGTCTGGGAAAGACCAGCGCCAACAAGCCCGGCGCTGTGCCCTATGCGGGAAAGACGTTGAATTCTTAATAGCCTATTGTGCGTCTCCGTGCACTAAGACGAAGTGTCAGGCTGATTGCAGCCAACTGTGCCAGCGCTAACGGCAGAAATTTTCATCCCATTCGGTGGATGCGGGTGGGTGTGGGTGTGGCGTGTCCGGTTCCGTTTCCCAAACAGGCAAGTCTCTCATCGTCGCTTGGATGATGTTATGCTCGTCTCGCTGCGTCTCAATTGATAATGTCGATTCATCCTGCGGTTGTTTTGAGTTCAAAGCTTGGTTAAGACATGATCCGACCTGCCACTGCCATCCCATGTCTATAATATGGGACGGATATTCTCCTGTGGGTGGAGATGAATCAAGTTCGAAAACGCATCCATCCACAACAGTGACATGTTAATTCACTGCCTCGCATTGCATCCCGTTGAGGGATCCATTCTTACCAAGCTTCATTTGGTCATGACCTCCATAATCAGGTACTAGGTGTGTAATAGGCAGCGTGTTTCTGTGTTTCGTGCTTATTGTGTATGTCTCCCTCAGGCTAGTCATTCATGACGACCTGTCGAATTTGACCGAAAATCCGATGCGACTGCGTCTCGCCAGGAGGGTAGGCTCGCCATTCTTGCCTCCTTAGTGCTTGTCACATGGGTCCCTTAGCTCTCCTGCTATACTCATGTATGCATCTCTAGTCGCTAGCAATCGCTGTGCATCGCCGCGTGAGATGTAACCCCTTGCTACCGCCCTGCCAAGTCTTCCTTGTCATTACTCGTTCTCCATAACTGGTCGGTGGGTAGAATTAGAAGCTGACGACACAAACTTGACAGTATATCCTGGTTGTCGACCCACGAGGTGGGATGCCAGAGAGGTGTTGTCCTTGCTTGTCGTCTCATGCATGGTGATCGTTAGAAGGATTCGTGGAATTGTTGGAAGCACATAAACGTCACTTCATCCTTCATTCTGTCGGATTCTTCTTTTCCTCGGCATCAAAAAATCTCGATCAATCAAAAGAATAACTCATTTTCATCATTTTGTCGATCACTACCTCCAAGATGCCGATTGCAGTGTCGCCAGAGCGCGAGAGCTTTCCAGCCGGCGATAAAGGCTCTATGAGTCCACGTTGTATAAGCATCGAGGATTTTCCTACCCTGGTAGACTCCTCGGCTCTCGACATCGCATCCAGAATCTTGGGTATCATCAACCGGTATCGTTTGCAAAGATCGCACAATGACCCTGAGAAAGCGGATGAAGGTGCCTTGAAGTTCTTGGCGGTTATTTACAGTCATGTCAGGGCTGGAAATGCTGTTCCCACGTGTCTTCCTGCTTTCCCTTTCAAGTCGCCAAACAAGTCGACAAAGGTGCTTGGCAAACTTCCCGACAGAGCGGAGGAGCTGGCTCTGGCTCACCTGAACGGTCTTTGTCAGGCCATTCAGGACATATATCCCCCTGGTGCCAAACTGACCATCATCTCTGATGGTCTGGTGTACAACGCTACGTCACCCCGATGCCTAATTTGGATATGCTTGCCCTTCCAAGTGAAGTAGTACAAGACAGCAGTCGGCTAACTCAGCATGTAGATCTCTTGGGCGTTCCCGACAAGGACGTATGGAATTATGGCGAGGGTCTGCGCCGGCTTGCGCATGCCAAAGGCTTCACCCAGATCGAATTTTCTCGGCTTCGAGATCTTTTTTCCATTTCACTTCCCGACGAGCTTGATGAAATGACCTATGTCGCCAATGCATCAAACTTCCGCCGTGCTCTCCTCAATACTTTCGGCAATCCCAACTGGGAATGGAAGGAAGTCAGCCAGCTTGAAGACGTCTGTTTGACGTATCGGGGTTATATCAAATTCCTTGAAACCGACCTTGCGGACGTGTATCCAATCGAAGACGGCCGAACCAAATCCAAATATAAGCGCGGAATTGAATATATTGCGAAGCAGATGATGTGTCGTGGAGATATAAGTCATGTTCATATCCTGTGCAGTGATTCGCACCCTGTACTTACAATCGACACCAGGCTTTCGCCAGTGCGGTTCGGCAAAAGTATAAAGATCACGTCCGCCTTTCGATCCATCCTTCAACAGGCGCCACCAAGTTATCGGTGAGCCTTCTTCCCACTACAACCATGTACACGACACCATGGCACTGCACTGTTGCCTACAAACTCGACGGCACCGTCGTCTCGGGCATGAGATCAGATTTCGATAACGACGAATCATATGAGCTAGTCATGGAGAATGGCGGTCCAAGTTATTTCCGCGAAAAGTCAGACCTCTTTAACTGGGACGCAGAGAAAGGTGGCGTTGCTTTCGAGCCGACTTATCCCAGCGGCTGGATGCTCCGGCCCTCGAACGGCCCTGGTTCCATGTCGATTAAGGACGTAGATGCTGAGAAAGTCCGCTCGCTGGCTGAAATCAACTCCCCAGTTATCATGCGCGGCTTCTTCAAGTCGCCAAAGCAGGATGTCTTTGTCGAGAAATCCAAGGAGTTTGGTGAGCCCTTACCGTGGAAATTTGGTCTCGTGCTCGAGGTCAAGGACCAAGGATCTGATACTCGCGGCCTGAACAACGTTTTGCTGCTGAATGGATGCCATTCCACTATGACGGTCTTTTCAAGACCGTTTCAAAAGTAAACGACAAAGGAGACGAGACGAGAGTTTCTGTACCCCCGCAGTAAGTTGCTCCGTGGTTTTTAACTTCCCTTCGCCAGTGTATCCTTAGGCTAACAGGTCGCAGGTTCCAATTTTTCGCCGGCGCAACGTCATCCCCTAAAGATACAGGCTTTACGCTGTTCAAGTATCTTCCCAAGTGGTTGACCGTCGAGTCTCTCCGACAAGACTTGGACAGTTTCCACGTCCTCTTTTGACTCCACCGTACTAAAAGGGTTGCCCTTGATCGCCAGTCATCCGACTACCGGCAAACCTTGCCTACGCTACCATGAGCCATGGCCACAGTCCAAGACAAAGTTCGAAGCCACTCTTGTGACCATCGATGATACCGATGAGGCGACTAGCAAGGCCATTTGCGAAGCTATTGACACAGCATTGCATGACAGGCGGGTTGCATACTATCACACGTGGGAGAAGGGAGACTTGGTCGTCGTCAGCGACAATATTCTCATGATGCATACCCGAAGTGATTTCAACTCTGGCAGTGATCGAGAGTTGTGGAGAATTCATTTCGACTAACGGGCTGAACAGTATCATCGTGGCGTGAATCTTTGCTGGTCGAGGGGTTTTTGTTTGGCATTTCTTGCGGGCTCAGTTATCTCTGTCAGTCTCTTATGCATCTAGGCGGCGAATTCTCTTCCCTCTATTTACTCAGTGTGGCATTTTTAGCAAAAAAGAAAGCATTTCTTTTCTGTTCCTGTTATATTATTTAGTGTTCGATCTTTGCTTCCTCCGTAAAAAACCGGTCTGCATTACCCCTTAGCTTTGCAGTGCATGGCCAAATGCGACATCGTGTGGTGCTCGGTTCTGGGAATCTCGCAGGGCGGTCACTAGAGCTTTATGATCGTCATTTGTCCTCGCCGACTTCTCATCGACGGTTCGAGCGGCCATTCATTTGTTCGAGTCAACTTTGATTGGGGCAAGTTGTTGTGAAGCCAAGGACGCACTGCGGTCTTGGTGGTCGCTGCTGCCACTGCTAGTTCCACGGGCGGGCCACGGCAGCCTAAGGGTCGCCCACTTGCAGCGTGGCTTCAGGCCTGGCTTTTCGCACCTCCACCGTGAATGTGCCTTGGCTCTTCCTTTATCAGCGTTGTCGTGCGAATACTCACATTCTGCATTGCAGATGGTTTCGGCACATATCCATAAGTTCATCCTGGTGGAAGCATTTGACGAGCTCCGACCGGCCAATCTATACGTCAATTATCACCTCAGGGGCCAAGCTGGGTCCAAATATGTCAACCTTCAATGGGCTTGTGGCTGAATTTCCAGACATCAGAAGTAAATAAAGCAGAAACCCCCAACGATTTGGACAAAGGAATCGAACATTAAGCTGATATTCATGAAGTCGACTTCTTTAGACAATCCCCAAGTCTCACACCACCACTGGCATGTTTCTTGAGCCATGTCCACAGCGATCATCTGGCCGGATTGGACACTCTACGTTCTCCATTGTCAGTTCCCACGACAAGTTGTTTCCCGATCTTCCAGATCCTAATTTTTGCAGCGTGTACTGTTCTCCGGCAACGAGAGAGATCTTGCTGCGTCTTGAGAAGTACACATGCAGGATCAACTACGTGAGAGGCATCCTCGAAGCCAGACAACAAACTTATAAACATCTTCGCAGGGTTCTGGTAGGATAAAACATGTCCGGAGCGTCCAAGGACTTTTATATACTTACCTATGGCTGCTACAGAAAGCATTCCCTCTATAATCTCCCACGGTGATTGAGCTGCAGCCCGGGTATAACATTCAAATTACACTCTTTGATGCTAATCATTGTCCTGGCTCTACGATGTTTCGTAAGTGCTACGCTTTCACACCACGCTCGAACTAGTTGCTCACGAATGAAAATGAAGTTATCGAGGGGCAAGGAAAGGCCATTCTTTACACAGGCGACGTTCGCGCAGAACCTTGGTTCATTAATTCAATAGCACGCAATCCGGCTCTTCTGGAGTACACTCACGGACTCAAGACACTGGATAAATTATATCTCGATACATCGTTCATTGAAGATGTTCCATTCCAAACTAAATCGGAAGGTATTGCAGAGCTTCTCAGAAAAGTGCGAAGGTATCCACCAAACACAATATTCCATCTTCAAGCATGGACATTCGGCTACGAGGAGGTTTGGATTGCATTATGTAAAGCTTTAAATTCCCGTGTAAGTCCCCTACTTCCACCATTCTAATGTCAATCGTGCTGACTAGGTAGAGATTCACGTTGATGATTACAAAATGCGAATTTTCCAGTCTCTCAAGAGCCAGCACTCTGATAAGCCATTCTCCGCCGATTTCCATCTTACAGCTGGCGCAGCAGCCCTAACTGGTCACTTGTGTGGCAACAAGCAACATCCTGGCTATCTCACATCAGATCAACAGGAGCGCATACACAGTTGTGAGAAGGCAAATATGTGTCCGGTTGCGAAGGACCCCAACGTAATCTCTATACGACCAGTCGTGTGTCGTCTCCCTGGCGGAGAGACAATCATGGAAGCTGGCGTGGGTGGTGGCGGGAAGGACTTTTCTCGAGAAGCCGAGTTGGACTGGTTTGCTAACAACAACATCAGAGAGCTTCTTGACTCGTATGATTTTCTATTTTTGATAACATTGTCATCCGGCTAACTAATAGCAGCTTACCGAGCTTCGATGCCATGGACAATCAAACAAAAGAGGAAGTCACAACTGCATTGGAGGCTAAAGTGATTACTGGTCGTGATCTCTCTCTGGAGATGGCCATCGACGAGTTCGACGATGACTTCTCTACGGGTTTAAATACGGCTATGCGCTATCTCTTCAATAAGACTCGCCAAGAGTCGTCAAAGGCTGTGGGTGAAGCAGAAGGTAAAACGAGAGCTGACGGGCTTCCCAAAGTCATCTTATTCCCGTTCGCAAGGCATTCTCCCTACCGCGAGCTCTGCCAGCTGGCCGATCTCTTCAAACCAAGAGATATCTGGCCATGTACCGTGGACAAGCGATGGATAGAGACAGGTATGACGAAGTTTCGCAGCTTCACTGAGATTTCTTAAATAACATGGCCGTGGTGGCAATACAGGAGCAAGTATTCGGTCGCTATTCGGCGGATTTTGCTCGGAGCAAGTTTTTGTACATGATCAGGAAATGACTTCGTCACTGGAAAAGCAACAGAAGATGTCAGGGCAGGGGCCAAGGTCGCCAGACGCTCGTTCCCAGTACAGCGCCAATGATGACACAAGCTTTCGTGAATCATCACTGGTCAATCTCGTCACACCATCAGACGCGAATCATGCCTCTACGACGAAACCATCAACTGATGTCGATATTTGTACGACGTCGCGTCCCGGAGTCGTATCAGCCCCTGCGGCAGACGCGGATGCGGAAAATGATCAGTTCTGCCATTGCAACCAGGGTCATTTGAAGCGCCGTGAACTCATGCTCACTACAGAAGATGCGCCTTCGCTTCTGGCAAATAAACGACCATGTACAGAGCTGATTAAGAATGCCAGTCGTGTGAAAGTCAACGGCGAGCAGGACTTCCAGGCAACAGATACATCAGCGAATTCCTCATCGCTGAATTACACCTCAACGCGATACGAAGCGTACAGGACCATGCTTGCTAACAGCGCTGGGGTTGAAGCATGGGCCGCTATAAGTCTTCTTTCAACTGATTCCAGCCATGGAATTGCGGACATTGAGCTTTGAAGCTAATGCGGCATTATATGAGTGATGGGAAGCGAAACTGAGAAACCATGTTAGAAATGGCACGCTCGAACCACCCGCCAAACCCAGACAACGCGCGGCGTTGGCTGTGAACTGCTGGCAGCTGACCCGTGCCGCTTTGTTTCTGTCCCCCGTTTACAAAACCATCGTACAATAAGCGCATCATTTTCCTAATCCCGCACCACGGCGAGCCAGCTAAATCCACCTCGCATTGAAGCCGAGGCGACGAGCGAATCATCCGGATCTTGCACAACTTTGCTGCTGAAGTGTCAGACTTGAATTAATTCATCGTCGTTTGATTAATGCAAGTGATACTTAACGCTCACCGCTTATTGTTAAGGACCATGACCACCGGACGAAAAATCACATCGATAACAATGACTGGATGGAAGTGCTTTCAAGCGCAGATTAGAGGCAACATCTGCGAACCTGGACTGCCTGGCAATTGCAGCTTTGGAGCAGCATGGTTGGCACCTGTTCCAGTGTGAGCTTACTAGGCTGAGGACCAAAATGCCCTGATTCGGCGAGATGAGACGCACGGTCGCTGAACTGAGGTGATGCTTGCAGCGCAGAGCGGCCTATCCTCGTAATACTGGCCTCGCGTCCCACGGTTTACCAACACACACCTCGCCACCTCAGCGTTGAGCTGTACAGTCAATGGCCGCTGTTTCCATGGCTCTTCATGTATAAGGAGGAAAACCGGTCGAAGATTCATCAAGCAGTTCAGCCCCCGCCAAAGTATCGATGTCGACTGGCGTCAAAGTACCGCATTATGAATGGTTTCGCACAATGAACGTCGCCATGAAGGATTCTGAGGTTTTTTCTTGTTCGACACTTCTCCGAGTCGCAGCCTCCCTACTTGTTTTTTTCATCGTGTCTAACACCTATGGGCTCCTCATTCAACGCCAGGCAACCGGCATTCCCAAGATAGAACGAGACCGTGGTCTTTTCGGGCTGTTTCAAGCCGATTTTTGGTCCGGCGCTCGAAAACGCTGGGTTCGGCACGGTTACGTCAATATCAGTATCCAAAAAAAAAATCTCCCGCGAGGCAGTTTCTTAAGCAGCCAAAGTTGATGATCCTTCTTAGTTTGGGAAATTAGGGAGAGCTTTCATCCTTCCCAGGCTACTTCCAAGAAGGCATGATGTTGTTATTCCGCGATCGCAAATCTGCTGGCTTCTTGATCAGCCTGATACTGTCGTCTCAGCGTATGAAGCACACAGACGGTCATTATTTTACGGATATACCTTCCTTGACCATAAACTTGCCAAGGAATCCTTCTCGAATAGAGTGATGCATCGTTTTGCTGCGCGTCACCTTGTCTCAATGGTTCCTAGCCTAAGCAAGGAGATCGCTCGTGCGATGGAGAGTGATTTGGCTCAAATCGGGATCGAATGGTCTTCCATCAACTTGTGGGATCTTTGGATGCGTGTTGTTCCCGTTCCTACAAGTAGGTTTCTTGCAGGATCGATTGCATGCCGGGACGAAAGGCTTGGCAAGACTGTCGTTGATTTTGTCACGGCTGCAGTGCGAACTCAGTTGATGCTCGGCATGACACCAAAACTGCTGCACCCCATTGTCGGCTCTCTGATCACACTGCCGAATCGTCGACACTGGAAGCCCATCTGCGAGGTCGTGATGCCGACGATAGAAGAACGCTTGCACAGCATGACAAAAAAGGCACAAGGGCTTGCCGACTACAGAAACTACGTTCCTCCTGAGGATTATATAACGTGGGTAATTCGTCTCATCATTGCGGAGAGGAAAAATGAATATATCGACCCCGTTGTTGTGTCAAAGCGCCTGCTGCCAGTTGCTTTTGCCTCAATTCACACTACAGTCCTGACTTGTCACGCCCTCCTCCTCGACCTGTTATCGACAGACTCCAACGACGCTGTGATGGATATCTTGAGAGATGAGATAGAAACACATCGTCCCGAATCTGGAATATGGAACAAAGTCGCTTTGAAGAATCTCGTGAAACTCGACTCTTGTATTCGCGAATCGCAGCGTCTCAATCCCTTAGCGCCAATGCTGATCGAGCGTGAAGTAATTTCTGCAAATAGACTCCACCATCCTGAGCTAGGATGGACTTTGCCAAAAGGCACATCTATTTTGGTTCACACAGAAGGCATCCAACACGATGAGGACATATACGATGATCCCCTCAGCTACAAGCCGTTCCGGTATTCTAACCTACGTGAAACTGGGAATGCAGGTTCACCAGGTGGTTTGAAGACCTCGGGTCATTACGAGATGATTGCAACAAGTGATTCTCATCTTCCATTTGGTCATGGCAGGCACGCATGGTTTGTTACTTTACCGAGCTCACTTTCAATCAGTATGAGCCCCATGATATTCAGACGCTGACAAATCGGTTCTAAAATAGTCCTGGTCGGTTCTTCGTGTCATACGAGATCAAGATGTTTCTGGCACACTTGCTAAGCTGCTACGACATAAAGATGTTGGAGCAGCGGCCGAAGACGAAGTACATTGGGTTGACGCCAATACCACCGGCGAAGGCTTGTATCGAAATTCGGAGGAGGGATGCTTGATGCTTGATCGTCAGTATGCATTTCATTCTGGATGAGTCCTTTTAGCTCCATAATCTTGGTCCATCAGGTTCGTGCGTGTGTATTTGAAGACTAAGTATAGTCCATCATCATGTTGAGAATATGAATCATGAATTTTTGTCAACCTGCAGCTCGTATCAATTCATGGTGAGGATATCAGTATCTTTGTAGAAACCCCATTTCCACTAAAGAATGCAAGTAACTCTGCAAGTCTAATAATACTTCCTGCCAGATAGTATTACAAGCCCAACCCCAGGTTATCACCACCCAAGAAGATTCCACCAACAGAATTATCCCTCTCCTTGAGCAACTGTGCCACATCGACCCTCCCGCCAGTGATGTACCTCTCGCTGACGCCCAAATTCACCCTCTGACTCAGCTCATGCCTCAACTGGGCCTTCAAAGCACCCATTTCCGCTTTGGTCAATGCCTTAGCCTCCTTCTCCTTTCGAC
Source organism: Periglandula ipomoeae IasaF13 (assembly GCA_000222875.2). Classification (NCBI taxonomy): domain Eukaryota; kingdom Fungi; phylum Ascomycota; class Sordariomycetes; order Hypocreales; family Clavicipitaceae; genus Periglandula; species Periglandula ipomoeae. The sequence continues at coordinate 29,606 of AFRD01000056.1, forward strand.
GTCTCCCACCGCCTCGACTGCCTCCGCCCCAACCGCTCGCTTCCGTGGCCTCGAATTCCTCAGAGTCATACTCGACGCCTAATTCCTCTGCAGCATTTCGCAACCAAGCATCATTGCTATGTGCCTTCTCCTTCGCCAGCGCCGCATCGGTGATCTTCTTGGCTAGATCGAGACGCGGTCGCAACCGCCCTGCAATCTTTCTGTCGATAGGCAGACTCTCGATGATGTGTTGTTTCTTGCCCGCTGCTGCGCGCTCCGCGTGCACTTTACCGGTGAGTCTCCTGGTGGGGAGAACTTCGTCTGGGGAGCAGAGGATGATGCTCACGCCGCTTCGGTCCGCTCGGGCTGTTCGACCTGAGCGGTGGATGTACGTGTCTGCTGCGCGGGGGACGTGGTAATGTATTACTTGGTCGACTTCTTTGATATCGAGACCACGGGCGGCGACGTCGGTGGCCACGAGGATGGAGTTTCGGGATGCCGTAAACTTCTCCAGGGAGCGTAAACGGGCTTTCTGGATCATTTGAGAATGCAGTGGGAGGGCGTTCTGATTGAGGTTCTGCAGGAGGGGAGTGATGCGGCGGACTGCGGAGATGGAGTTGGTGAAGACGAGGGTTCGGCGGCCGGGGTTGAGGAGGAGGACTGTGTAAAGATAGAGATCCTATGATACAATCATGTTAGCAAAGGATACAATTTGGGGCGTTGACAAAGCAGGCTGGGGTTGAGTGTCAATTACCTTTTCCATAGCTCCGCACTCAATCAGGCCCTCGCGGAGGTTATCGGCCATGCGACTGACAGGATTAACATCAATGAATTTCGGTTCCCCTCTGAACTTGAGGCATTTCATAAGATACGCCATCTTCTCGTCGTCGCCGCCAGACTTGGAAGACCTGCCCTTGCCAGCCAGCTTGGTCTGGAGATCCTTGTCGAACGTAGCTGAGAAAACCAACGTCTGGCGCTCCTTTGATTCATCGCCAGCATCGGAGTCGGAGTCGTCAGAGTAGCCATCGTCGGGCGTTTGTCTATCCAAGGCACCGATGATGTTCTCCGCCTCCTTGAACTGGCCGACCTTGAACAATCTGTCCGCTTCATCAATGACGAGGAACTTGATCTTGGTGAACTGTTCTTGCAGACTAGCATCCCCGTCAAGGACTTCCCATAGACGACCAGGCGTGCCAATAACAATGTCGGCCTTTTCCAATTGGCGTTGTTGCTTCTGGATACTCAGACCGCCTGTGACAACGCAGACGTATGGCGAGGTGGGCAGACCATCGCAAACAGCCTTGATGTGATCGCCAATCTGTTTCGCCAACTCTCGCGTCAGACTCAGAATAATCGCCAGGGGCGCTTTCGACTTGTTCTTCTTCGACTTGTTCTTCTTCGCCTTTTTCGTCGACTCGTCGTCCTCGTCCGCATCGTCTTCCACCTCGCCCTCATGCAAGTCCAGCCACTTCTCAACAATAGGAATACCAAAAGCCAGCGTCTTCCCCGAACCCGTCTGCGCCTTGCCAATCACATCAGCACCCGCCACGATCTCAGGAATCGACCTCTCCTGAATAGCTGTGGGCTTCGCAAACCCCAGCTTCGCAACAGCAGAAACCAAGCTCGGCGACAAATTCAGCGCCACCCACCCGGCCACGTCGATGTCGTTGTCCTCGGCCTTGTCCTCTTCCATCTCTGCCAGCGCCGAGAACTCGTTTCCTTTCCCATGTGAAGAGGACTTTGGTAGCTTCTTGTCCGCAATCTTTTGCTGCTTGGACTTTTTGCCGCTGGCGTTGGTGCCGTTCTGAACAGGCTCTGTCTTTTGGCTTTTGGCTTTCCCATCTTTTTCGGAATTTTGTTCGTTGTTGTTCTCCTTCTTCTTTGGCCCTTTCTTACTTGCTGCAGCTTCTGGTGCATTCTCTTTTTTAGACTTCTCGCCCGCCACGTCAGTTTGACGATCGCCAGCTTTGCCGGAATCGACATCCTTGCCCTCCACAGGGTCGTCGCTAAACCCTTCAAAAGACTCATCTTCATCCTCATTCTCAGCAGCCACAGTCTTGGGTTTTGCCGTATCGTCCTTCACGATGAACTGGACCCTTTCGCCATCTTTGACTACGTCCACGCCCGACAGGACTTGCAGTCCTCCGAAATTGTCGCCTACTGATTCCCAGCCCAAGGTCGAAGCATCAAAAACAGCTCGTCCAGAAGGAGCCGCTTGGGATTTGTTCTTCTTGTTGTTCGCTTTGCCGTTCGCTTTCGCTCGTGGTTCGCCTTTGGATACTTTTTTCGTTCGCTTCGCCTCGGGTCCTGTAGTGGGAGGAAGCTTGCGCTTATTAGAAGGAGGTACCATTGGGGGCCGCTGCGTCGCTACTCGATCCGTTCATGTGATCGTCTAATTAACAAAGTCGAGTGTTGCGATAGGCGAAATCATACAATGCTCATAGATCAATAGAGAGTCTGGCGGGATGTCTCGATTGCTGCAAGCCCACATAAAACTTTTGGGCTTTGAGCGCTGGAAATTTTTAGTACCTGCGGCCGGTGACGGCGCAAACTGGGGCCGATCTCCGACCAGACAGTGGGAAATGACCCCACCACATGCCCAATTGACTTATATGCGATTGAGATGGGGAAGATGGCCTCACACGCCAAGCCAGACGCACCTTTCAATTATATACAGAGTCCTGATTCTTACAACACATCAAACAAGTTGTTGTTTTAAAAACAAAAGGAAATAGTGCAACGTTAATGTGCCATGTTACAGACTCGCGCCTCGCGTGTCGGCCACAGCTCTCTAGTGAGAGAACTCTCCTTGTCCTCTCAAATATAAATACAGAGCAAAAAGCAGTGTGAGGTCAAAACTTCATCCTACAAGCTTCTCGTCTACCTCAACCGATATACCAGATCCTGAAATTTTTCATGCAACATTATATATAGTCTCCTCAGTGTGCTCCACGTGCTCTTTTAGCACCACCTCCAACTTCCGAATCGCCTCGCGGACGCTTGCTTCCTGGCTGGAAATCAGCAGCCCCTGGGTTCATTCCTCCACGTCCACCACGGTGACCACCTCGGCCACGTCCCGCTTGAGGACCTGTACCACCTTCTTGGTTGCCACTTGCTGCACGCTGGCCCGGCGGAACATAGGCACCACCACGCCCACGACCACCTCCTCTGGGCATTGGAATACCGGAACCACGTGCTGGCTGTTGAGTCTGCTGAGCTTGCTGTGTAGATGGTGCTGGTTGAGCGGGCTGAGCAGTTTGAGCTGGTTGGGTCTGCTCAGTCTTGGTCGCGAAGGGGTTCGGAGCATCGGTTTTGGCACCATTCGCTGGGACAGCGAAGGGATTCTCGTTTGCCTTCTGTCCAGGAGCCGAGCCGGCTGGCTTCGACGGAGCTGGCGTGCCGGCATTCTGCTGGACTGCTGGTGTGGCAGAAGGAGTAGCCTGCGCAACACCAGGCGTTGCAGAAGCTGGTTTGACTGCTGGTCCTCCCTTTGCCGGAGTTCCGGGTGCGGAAGCCGCTGGGGGTGGTTGCGCAGTCTTGGCGATCTCCCAAACCTCGACGACGGGCTTTTGGGGCGTTTCGTTCGCAGCGGTTTCTAAAACGCCTAGTTTCGCAGTTGCCGACTTCAGCTTGTTCTCAGCCATGTTGATTCGTAGCGTAGACTTCTTGGATTCCATGAGCTGAGCCTGCTCCCTTGCGGAAGTAATTTTAGACTCAAATTCAGCCTTGACCCTAGCATTCTCCATTTCGAGCTTCTTCTTAATGTTAGCTGCGATGATGCTCTTGACGGTAGCATTTGTGGACAAAAATTGCCGAATGCTAGCGTCATCGAGCTGGGAAAGATCTGGGGCATTCCCTGCGGCAGCATTGGGAGTGGCAGGTGTTGCGGGAGGCGGCTGGGCCGGCTTGTCTTCTGTTTTCGCTGGTGTCGATGGTGGTTGGATTTCCGAACTGTTCTTTTCGCCAGCATGCTCTGCTTGCCAAATAAGCTTCTCTTGTTCAAATCTGAGCTTCAAGTCATCCTCCTTCTTCTTGAATTCGTCCTCCATCTTTACTCTGCTGTCTTTCAGCTTATTATTGAGAGCATCGCGCATCCTGTCTGAACGCTCCTTAATGGTTTGCTGGATCTTGCTCTCTACGTCATTCGCCTTCTGTTCATATTCGGCGGCCTTGGCTTCTGCTGCTGCAACCTTTTCTTTCAAAGCCTTCAGTGCCTCGTCGGATGGACCATTTGGTGCGCCAGATGCCGCGGTCGCGCCTTCGCCATTTTCAGTTGCCGCATTGCTGCTCTGTGTGGCTTCACTAGTCTGCAGCTTCTGATTGGCAGCGTCTCGCTCCGAGATTAATGTTTGTAGTTTGTTTCGGAGCTGTTCGAGCTGCTGTTCAGCGCCAAGCTTCTGCGCATTGACAGCTTCAAGCTCTTTACGGACATTGGTAAGTTGTTGCTCTAATTGCTTGACCACCTCGGCAGATGCTGTCGCCTCAGCTAGCTGTACTTCTGATGGTGCAGCAGCAACAGGTTGTTGCTGCGCTTGCTGGGCCTGAGCCTGTTGGCGAAGCTCGTCCACTTGCTGCTTGAAGGATTGTATTTGCTGCTCCAGCTCCGTCTTTTCCTGTCCGGAGTCCTCGACCAGTTTCTGAGCACCTTGGAGGTCTGTATTGGCCTTGTCGAATTGCTCCTGGAGTTGATTCGCTCTCTGCACTGCCTCGTTCTTCTCGCCCGTAAGCTTCCTGGACCGCTCCTTCGCTTGCTCCACAATCTTTGCACGAGTTATTTGCCAAGCCTGCCTCTCGCTTTCCAAAGTAGATTCCAGCTCAGTGATCTTCTCTTGGAGAGGTTTTTGGCCGTCTCGAAGTGTGTTGCGCTCCTCTTCGAGATCTGAAATGTTCTTCTTGAGCTGTTCCATCTCCGCGGGATTAACACGGCCATACTTGGTCAGGATGCCTTCTGTCCTCTTCTGCCAGCGATCCCGGTCCTCCTGAATCTGTTTGATCTCTTCCTCGAGATAAGACTTTTGGGTACCAAGATTGTCGATCTCGGCCTGCAGCGGCTGCACCTTAGCCTCCATCTCCTCAATCCTCTTATTCTTCTCTGAAATTTGATCCTTCAGTTGCGTGTTCTCGTTGCGAAGAGCAGCGCTGCTTTCACGATACAGATTGAGTTCGTTCAGTTTCTTCATCAAATCTTGGTGCGTCATGGACGTGCGGTCACCCTGAGCCGATTGTGCTCGCTCTTGATCCAATTTAAGGCGGGCTTCATCTAACTGTGATTGAGTATACTCAACCTGTTGCTGGAGTCTTCTCGATTCTTGTGACTTTAAGTCATACTGAACCTCAAGAATCTCCTTTTCGCGGCGCAAATAGTTGTTTAGCTCACGCAAACCCTCCAATGCATCGCCCACATTGATAGGCGACATGGCTTCGTCGCCACCCTCGTCGCCCGCAAATCGACTCTGCTGAAGGGCTGCCACCTGAGCAGTCAAGCCTTCAAGCTGCTGGTGGAGAAGCTTGTTCTGGGCGTTGAAATCCTCCCGACGGGCTGTGAGCTCGGCCATCTCTTGCTCCAACTGCTGGCGACGATCCTCCCAGGAGCTTTCACTTTGAGCAAGGGTGACCTTGGCAGACTCAGCTTCAGCCCTCAAAGAGGCAGACTCGCTCTTGAGCGCGTTGTATTCGGTACGAAGCTGTTGAACAAGCTTGGCCGCTTCGGCGTGCTTGACAAGCTCCTTCTCGTAGTCCTGCTGGGCCTTGGAAGCGATTTCAGCCTGTGCCCGAAGATCTTGCTGGTGGTAGCGAGCGGCTTCTACATGTCTAGCACTGTCCTCCTTCAATCGTTTCAACTCATCCTCCAAAATCGATTTCTCATCTTCGTACTTGCGGGCAACCTCGCCTTGGGAATCGCGCAGCTGTGACAATTCCGTGTTGGTACGTGACAGCTCCTCCGATACGTCCTCGATGCGCTGGCTGAGCTCCTTGATCTTGTTGTCCTTTTCTTCGATGAGGGATTCCATCTCCAGTCTATACTGCTCTTGCGAAGCTCGCAAATCTTCGAGTGTCTCTTCATTGCCCTGGCTGATTTCCTTGTATTGCTCAGCTTGTGCTTTGGCATTTTCCAATTGCGTGTTAGCCAAGTCAAGGTCACGCTTCAAATCAGATATGTCATTGTTGAGATCGTGGAGTTCAGCCTCAAGCTCTTGCTGGCGCTCATTTGCGTCACCACCAAGGCCGGGGCGTGGAGTAGGTCGTGGTTGCAGTCGACCAACTCGCTCCTCAGCATTCCGCAGCTCAACCGTCAGCTCGTCAACGCGCGCTTGAAGGTGGTCCCGCTTTGTCTTGACGCTGACATGTTCCTCGCGAATCTGCGATAAGCTGGTCATAAGCTCGTCGATGCGCTTCTGGGACTCCTTGGCTTCAAACTCCTTCCTCAATTGTAGCTTCTTGGTCTCCTCTGCTTCGTTGGACAATTTCCGCTGCGTGTCGGATAATTCGCGTTCGAGGGCATCGATCTTGGCTTGAGCCTTTCGTCGAGCCTCCGATTCGGACATGTTGCGCTCGTTCTCCAAGGACTGTTGAGTGGCAAGAAGGTGGTTGAGTCGGTTCTTTTCCTCGATCAAACTCTCGTTGTCTTTGCTCATGCGGTCTTGAATGTCCTTCCACAGCTTCTTCTCGGCCTTCAAATTGGCGGTCTCGTTTCTCATGCTGTCCAGCAAGCCTTTGGTCTCGATAAGCTCTTCAGCCACTTGTTGAGTTCGGATGTCCTGCTTCGCTGCTGTTTCTGACAGCGCTTGGGCTCTCCGCTGAAGCTCAGCGTTCTCATTTTGCAACGCAACATAATTGCTTTGAAGCATCTCTCGCCTCCCTGACTCGAGCCTGACTTCACCTTGGAGTTTAACACGTTCGGTGTGTAAAGAGTTCTTCTCCGACGACAAATGATCGATCTGGTCTCTCAAATCTTTACGAACACCATCCTGAGCATCTCGGAAGTTATCATACTCGGACTGCAGTTTTCGAAGAGCCTCGCTGAGAGACTCAGCCTGGTCACTACCCTCGATGCTGGCTAGTGGAACACGCTGACTGCCGTCCAAAGAGCTGCGCATCATGGAAGCTTCGTCGACACCAGCACCTCGCTGTTGCAGGATGCGTCGGAACATATCACGCTCCATTTTGTAGCTTTCCATGGTATTCTTAATTGATCGGCTTTCTTCCGTCATGTGTTCCAAATCACGCTGCAGCTTTTCCACTTGGTCGTGATCCTCCTTGGCTTGGTGCTTGGCAGCGAGAGCCTCTTCACTCTCAAGTTGCTCAGCCAGTTCACGTGTGATGCGCAGCAAATCTTCGTTCTTTGCCTGGAGGGATTTCACATCCTTGAAAACCACTAATTTTTGAGTGATGAACTGGTGTGTATCGGACATATCAGAGAGCGCCTCTTCCGTGATTTCACCACGTTCGAGCTGTTGCAAGCGAAATTTCTCTTCCTCGCTGAGTTGATCCATGCCCTTTTCAATTGCGTAAATGTTGAAAACAAGCATTTGAATCTGAGTGCCCAAGTCACGTAATTGCGTTCGCAGGATCTTAGCTTCAGACTGCGCTGTTGCCAACGCGCCCTCGGCTTTTCGGGCAGCCTTTCTCGCAGCATCTCGCTCATCAAAGCTCTGTTGCGAGAGCTCTGACATGCGCGCAATTTCATTGCGGAGGGTGTCAGACTCTGCTTGCAACTCTTGAATTTCGGGTGCCTTGGCCTCGAGAGCGGTAATCATATTATCGAGCTCCTCGGAAAGCTGTTGGTTCCGTCTCTTCTCGCTAGCCAGCTGGCCCTTCACTTGGTATAGTTGCTCGATAGCCTGGGTGGCGGTCACAGCAGACTTGCTTCGGATCGAGGCAGGGGTGCCAAAGGGTGAAGCAGCCCGAGCCATGAGGGAACGATTGGCGCGTGGAGTTTGGGGTGCTGATCCGGGTGGCGGCCCTTGTCCAAGACGAGCTTGAACCTCGTCGAGTTCGGTCTCAAGTTGCCGAATCCTCTCTTCCATTTCAGCCGTGGTCTGTCGTTCTTGCTCAAGCTCAAGACGGACACGTCGAATTTCGTTCTCATAATTATCCTTAAGGCGTCCTTTTTCGGCTTCGAGGTCTCGTACACGTTCTTGGTGTTTTTTACTCAATTGCTCAGACATATCGACGAGCCTCCTTTGGTCTTCCAATTCTTGCTTGTAGCTCTCAACCGTAGAGGCAAAGGCACCTTCTTGCTTCTGAAGCTTGACGAGGGCATCATCTGCCTTGGCTTGCATGGCATTGAGGCGTTCACGAAGTTGCTGCTCGGAACGTTTCAAAGCATCAACCTGTGATCGTGCATCTTCACTCTCGCGTTGAAGCTCGGCGATGCGAGCGCCTTTCTCTTTCCTGGATTTCAATGATTCTTCGCTCTTGGTCTTGAGCTCCTGTTCAAGCCACTCGCTGTTTCGGCGGGCGAGCTCGAGCTGTTGCTTCAGCGACTCCTCCCGGTACTTGGCACTGTTCAGTTGGCCCTTGGCATTCTGCTCCGACTGTTGAAGAGCAGTCACCTCTCGAGCAAGTTCGACATTTCTTTGGTGCTGCTTCGTAAGTTCCTCGGTAAGAGTCTGGTCTCGCTTATTGTTTGCCTCGATAATGCCAAGATTCGTTCGATTTGAGGACTGCAACGTCTCGATCTTGTCGTTCAGGCTCTTGACCTCAGCGCCATGGTCCGAGTTTTTGGCCTTCAAAACCTGCAGTTCATTTTCGATCGATTGTCTCTTCGTCTCTGCACATGAAAAGTCAGTCCTTCAGCTCCAAAGTCCAACTGCGCGCAACAAGTCAACGATGCAGGTACTCAAACAAGAGCCTGCATTGAAAAGGCCAAAGTTCGAGCTTACCTTCCTCCCTCAACTTCTGCCTCGCCTCCTCTACATCTTTCAGCGCCTTTTCCGCTGTGCCTTTTGATGCTTGTGATCTGCTCTCAGAGCTTCGGACTGCATTTTCAAGTTCGATGTCGGTTTGCAGCTTGTCGGCGTAGAGGGTATCAAACTCATGCGCCTTCGCTGCAACAGCCTGTAATAGCGTCGCAACCAGGTCGACTGTCGGTTCGGTTGTGAGGCTCGTCAAAACAGGTTGATCGAGGCCAAGATGGCCTGCGAGGTAGCCCGTGTCAATCTGAGCGGCGGCCATGGTCGAGCCTAGTTAGAACCTTGCAAAAGGCAATTGAGCGCCGTCATCACTCGCCGGTGCGCGATCGAGGCACGGGATATTCAAGGGGTCGCAAGCAATTCGATCGTGACAAAGGAAATAGTGATCAGACAAAACAACTTGCAAAGCTTCGCCAACCGTGTTCCTCCAAAACGAGAAGGAAGCGGCGTTGCGAAGATGCAGGTTTTGATGCTCCGGGGTATTGAAGCTTAGAGAAATCGGCATGCGTCGATGGAGCTTTGTTCCTTGTGGCTGCCAGGCGCGCGCCTGCCTGCAACAAACACCCACAGCTGTTGCAGCTGGCAGGGAAACAATAAACTAAAGTGTGCTGTGATTGGCTGACAAGGTTGATGTTCGATGTCCGGAGTTGACCCGATGAGGTCATCTACCCTGCAGTGATTAATGCAACTTTACTATTACTCACAGTACTAGGGAATATGGTTCATGTGAAATGAGAGGTGATTGACCGTACATTAATCATTACTAGGTGTCGCCTAGCTATTCACGATTCATCTCAGGAGGTTGAGTCTCTGGTCGTTAATGGTTGTGTGGAAATTTTTGCCAGACAGGAGTGCCTCTCAAACCCGCCTACTTACCCTTTTGGGCAAGTGTTCAGCATCACGAACTCAGTCCGCGTCGACAAGGGATGGTTTAATCTCTAAAAGGCAGCTGATATCATCGAGGCAAGTATTTTCGATCAATACTCAGACAGTCACTGATTGAAGACATATTGTTCGCAATGCAAGAGTGTAAATTCTTGAGTAATGCCACAAGTGGTGGCGTACTTTTAGTGATAAGATGCTTTGCCAAAACGGATATCTCATGGGCACCAATGCCTTGCCCGGTTCCAACCCGCTGCGCTATGAATACCCAAAAAATGATGAAATCCAATTGTGATTATTGCCCTGAGGCATACCATGCCGTGAATCTGCCAAACCAATGTATGCGCCGTGCTGGCATCCGGCCAGAGTCATGATGTGTAAAAACCAAACCAATTAAATGTGGAAAAATCAAGATCATCGCTGAGTCGCTGTGAGAATGAAGTGTTGGTGGAGAGAAGAAGAGAAGCCTACTCGTCATGAGTTTGATCGACGAGCAGTGATGCGGGAAAATATCCTGGGAATGCTCCCATGTCGACCGGGCGAAGAGCTCAGCGACATGCGCGGCGACATGGACTCCTGCGATATGACAGTCGAGCACGAATCCTCCGATGTCCTCCGTGACGAAGAGCGCCTCGAGCTCGTAAGCGACTGCGAGACATCGCTGCACCCAGCGAACGAATTGTTCCAACACACAGGCTTGGCAGCCTCCTCGACAACAGCGGGCTGCTTCTGTTCGGCTGCGGCGCTGAGAATCTTCCACAGTCCGTGGCCCAGCTCGTCCCATACAACGGGTGCTTAGAAAAGCTTCCTGCAGGCCCTGGTGCCCTCTTTCTCGTCCAAGTACCCGTAGGACTCGAGCTTGTCCATCGTCGGTACAGCCTCGTATACGACGTTGATTTGATCCATCTGATCACACCACTCAGAAGCCTGGAGGAACTCGAGGACGTAGTTCCATGCCTGCGAGCGAGACTCCTCTTCAGCCTCCAGCAGGGCCTTTTGTCGCTGCTCCTGCTCTAGTAATCGGCTTTGCTTGCGTTTCTTGTGTGGTAGTTCAAAGAAGGGTGTGCTGTGATGTCGGATGGGAATAGGTGTGGCTGTGGTAGCCAGTTTGGCGGTTTGAACAGCCATCATTGTGAGTTGTGTTGACTTAGAGGATTATCTGATTCCGTTTAATTGTTGTGGAGTAAATCGCGATGATGTATTCGATGTCTGAAAATAAGTGCAAGAAGGCGACGGCTGCTATTTATATTGCGCGGACGATGTAACTTCGGCCAGACATGTGTATAAAGTTCAGGCACGCTCCGAAGCGCCGGCGATTTCCCCGAAGTCTAACGATATGGATTTGTGCGTATAGTGTATGTTGTAATCTTGTTGTTCTTTTAAGCTTCGCTTGTTGCGGAAGAAAGCGATGTCATATGGGTAAGTCCCGAGGGTATGGATGCAGCCTTATGTATGGAGGCGAGAAGTGTCGGGATTCAAGTCATGGGCAGCGTCGTAGGGATCTGCCGTGTAAGGGTCCTCGATCTCCCAAGGGGGACGGTGGGGGATGATATACCGTTGCTTCTTTTTTCTGAGAACAAGCAATCCTAGGTATGCACCGTGCATATAGTATAGTTGCAGTTCAGTGCCGAAACCAGAGACAAGGCTAGGAGTATGTGTTGCCTCAAAGTGTTGTTTCGTTGGTTTGGTTTGCTTTCTTCTTCCCGCCTGTTTGTGTTTATTCTGTTCCAGCCCTATTTTTGTTTATTCTGCCCCCTTCAACACCTGGTGGCTGAACAAAGGACGACGGATAGGGTCGCTCTTTGGGAGGGTTATTCGAGGGAAGGGGGAGGGGAATTTTGGATCGCGGGCTGTTTTTAGAAAACCGGTGTCTCAATCGGCGTCGATGAGGAGTTTTGGTGGGTTTGTTCTCTCCTCCCACCCTTACGTTGTCGCGGTAGGAACAATAGATGGCTTTTGCTTTGATTGTAGGCTGGGAACAGGCAAAGGATGTCAAAACGTGATACCAACAAGGATACCTTTCTGGGGATGGGCGGCAAAGGGTTTCTTTATCTGAGTGCCTGAGAAGCGGTTGGGTTGGCCAAGCCAGCCCTTTTTCCTTTTATTATTGTTCCTTGTGAGAAATGTGTCTGCCTACTCTATTCGTACGAAGTAGTACCGGCGCATTTCTCCATCCCATCGTGCCCGGCCTGCCAATCTGGCCCCCCTCCATCCCCGTTCGACCCTGTTCCCCATCTGTTAGTTGCATTCAGATGCTTGTAGCCGCATCCGCCCCAGCTTTTTTTCGTCCCATGCCCACTATCCCACCAAAGGTAAGCTACCAACACGCACTCGGAGCTGGGCAAATATGGGGGTGTGAATGGGGGAGGGGGGCGTGGTCGTTGCATGTGGCAGCGTCTCTTCCCGGGTCCCGGGGGCTTTCGCGGGACCGCGCGAGACAGGGAAGCTCTGACCATCGGGACAGACAAGCGGAGAGAGGAACAGATGGGCACACAAGAGGGCTGACTGCCTTGTCTCTGGCTGTGAATCATGACGCGGATTCGGTCGCTTAAGGCGCGTGGTGGACCGGCGGTACTCTCAACTGCCTGAGTACATGACGAAGCTGCGGAATGGACATCAAGAGAATTGCAGTTGCTTGGCAAAGACAGATAGTCTCAAGGCAGCTGGAGAGCATAAACTGGTTTAGCAATGGTAATTACTGAATAGGTAACGAGGCACTTCATTTCCTTAGCAGCACCAATTGGGTGTGAGACGTCCGGTGGTCAATTCGGCGCGCCTCTTTTCCAAATTTGGTTGGATCTTGTGGTTTTGTGCAGCACACATCGCCTACGAAAGCCAAGCCAGACGTCAGCAGGCGAAAGCGGACGGACTGCGGAGGCTTTCTGTCGTTGGCATCTGGCATCTAGCATCATGCTTCCAGTCCATTCCTCGCTCCTCTCCAATTCGGGCGCTTTGTTTTGGTGTCGACGCCAAGTTGCCATTCAGGCAGATCCCGAGGATTGATGATTGAGACTGTGCCGAACAATTCTCTCAGGCTCAGTCGTAGCGTCGGTGTCGGGATAGGGGTCGGAGGCGGCTTCCGACTGTTGGCGATGATGGCTGTTTGGTGGCTTGCTTCTCAGGAATTAGGCGGGACGGTTCAGAACAGCCCTTGGCCCGTAATACAAGATGGCGCGGGGGGATAATGTACTGTACAGTACAGTATTTGGGTGACCGTCACTTCGCTCTTAATACTGTGCAATGGACGCAACGCAACTTGTTGGCTGGTGTTGACCTCGAGGATTGCTCAGAAAGCTGGTGCCTGTAACGATGCATCTAGCCATCGCCGTCGCCAGCGAGGGCCACCAACAGAACAATGGGCCAGTTGGGCTTGGCAGATGAGACCAGCACAAGCTCTCCTCGTAAAGTCTAGTAAGCGCGCGCTGCAATTGACTGTACTGAGCGAACACGGCGCGACGTACGTATTACTTGCTCACTCGAGCACAGTACTGTACTGTACCTAGCGATCAGCATTCCTGGCCACCACTGGGTCTGACAGAGATGCTGTAGATTTCACTCCAGGCTTGTTTCCATTTTTAAACACTCCCTAAGTGGCCGCGATAGCCCTGGGAACGCTTCTATTCTGAGTACGAGTGTGACAGAAAAAGTCGGTTGCTTGCGACGGATGCCATCATCGCAGCAGGTACCAGCTGAAGGCATCGGGATGATCAAAAAAACAAGATAGCAGCATGGTACGTACGTAGGGACCGGGAGAACCTCCACCGGATTTGTGCCGCAAGCCGTGACTTCATGCGAAGAGCGACGCCGTCATTACTTTCTCGTCTTCGTCTCACCTCCAACAGGGAAGGAAACTCGTGTATCAATCCCCATGGCCGCGAGGCCCTGGTGCGGATAACGTTCATCCACGTCGACGAAAAAGTTTAGGGCATTAGCGAGTGTTTAACGGAATGGCACCGCTCGCTTGTTGCGGTCACCGACAGGTTGCATGTGGCCAGCCACTGTCACCACTCAATACACTACGAAGAGGACTATTACCGGCCAAGTCGGCAAAACGGACAGCCACAGCTGGGCAAAGGAAGCAAGAAATCAGGGCAGCATCCAAGACCCGACGAGATGAGGAGGAGCACGAGGAGCACGAGGGCGAGCCAGCGAAAGGACAGGCGGAGGCGAGGGAGGCGACTAGAGGAACGAGGGGAGGGGGTGTAGATTAGATGGAGAGCCAAGGGTGTAGGAGACGAACGAGACAGACAGACAGGCTGAGAGCATAATTAGCAGGAATAACAGCCAGCCAAGCAACTTGATCCAGACAAAGAGAGGCGGCTGAAACGACACGATTGATCCGGATGACAGCGTCGATCGCCCACAAGACCACCCAAGCATGCAACGCGCCGCGCTGCGATAGCCTTTGAGGGTCCCTTTCTGCGCGCTTGCACCGTTCAGGCAGTTTTATCCAAAATCCACCAAGGGCCGTTCATCATTTTAGGTAGTCGGAAAGGCGGGTGTGTTGCGGGACCTGCTTACTCCGGTAGGTCTGTAAGGCAGGAAAAATTTCCCTTCATTTACTCATCTGCGAATTCAGGGACTTTTCATCTGTTCGTGATCATGGACGGGCTTGTGCTTGAACAGCTTTAGCATCGCAGCTGGAGTGAACAAACGGGGGCTAGGGAAGATGAATGCCATTTGGCAGGACAGGATTGCACACCACATAAAAAACCCCTCGCATTGTGGTGTATCCTCAACACCAACCCGCCAGCGAGGTTTCTGTCGACGCTAAGGGTCATCCGTCGCAGCTCACCGCACGTATTGCTGGCACCGTCGAGAAACAACACTTATTGTGTATCCAGTGGTGAGTGGGTGGAGCGCCGACGCCTCATCACGGCTCGTCTCCTACTAATCACCGTGTGGTTGGTTATTATATAAAAATATATAAAAATATACATTAAACTCACTAAGCTTTGATCTAAGAAAGGGCACGATAGACTAAGCAAGTTGGCACTGACAGCTGGCACCACTGTCACTGCTATCACCACTCCAGTCCTTCCACGATTGCACCACCACTCCTTCCCCCAAACATTGCAATCAGCCTTCCTTCCTTCCACATCACGTACGCAGCCACGGACCATTGCACTGGCTGCCTGCTATTACTGAAGCAATTTAGCAATGGCTATAGGAGGTCAATAGGGGCTTTTCCCTACCCTGGGCGCCATGAAGAGCGCCGTCTCCCTCCGCAAGCTGCAACAGCTGCTGCAGCTATCTTTTGATGTCTCTTCTTCCAATGTTGGGAAGACTGAGATCCAATCCAACGAGCCACGCAATGATGCCAAAGTATGTCTTATCTCACCAATGATTGGTGCCTGAGCTAATGTAGGACTGTAGTTGCTGGATGAAACCCTTATAGAGCCTGACCTTGATGACGATATTATTCCTGACACTCGATCCATGGTCTATACTCGTATTGACGTTTTGTCTGTTCCCGATACTGGCGCCGCAAATATCTCGGGGCTGCAAGGCCTAAGCGAACCCTTCATTCACCCATGAGACACTGATGGCTCCCTTTCTAAGCTACGACTTCTATCCTCTCATCTTTGCAAATCGGCTAAAGCTAAAACGAAGCGAATGCCACATACAAGCCTCTCTTCCTCAAAGACTTGGCAATGGTTTAGATACGCTTCGCCTTGAACCTTGGCCAATGTTGTCTACAACCATACCATCCCGAAGGCCCGCGTACTCTTTGGCTCACACACTTTCAACCCATCGTCACTACTCGCCTTACCCGAGCCAAGTCGAGAGTTAATGAAGCAAGTCGGTATATATGTAACATCTGCTACAACGACGCCGGTGACGATGCCACTGTAGTCGCTGCATACACAGGGCAAACCATCGCGAAGCCAAGAGGAAACCGGGGTCATCTTGAGGTCCGACTAAATGCGCATAAGTTGAAGTTTGAGCTATGGTTATATGAATTGGATGCTCTTCTAGGTCTACGTGTTCTACATTTCTATCGAGTTGTCAAGGAGCATAGCTTTGCATACTCACCGCGTATTGTTGCGACATTTCCGGATGTCTACCTGCCGGCAAAGGCTATGCTGACAGAGACTCTTGTTATGTTGATTACAGGATCGATCTCACACAAGTCCAGTGTTGGCTTCGTTGTTCACGGCCTGGTGTGCGGTCTTCAACCACTTGTCGAACAGACCATGGAATGTATCCCACTGCCACTGAACGACATGACTAGAAGCATGGGCGCTGCGGGAAGACTTGAAGCCTTGGTCTGGTGATGAACACCACATTGAAATTACCATGCGCTCATTCGAACGGATGTTCTTACATTGTGGCGTCCGAGGGCTGTTTATTGCGCGTATGCAACAAGTCAGCCTTCTGTTCCAGCCAATGAAGAACACAGAAAGTGGGGCGTTTCTCAAGAAAATGGCATCCGTGATAGAGATGGTATTCATGCCCAAAGCCCAATTGACAGGTGTTCATCTTCGGCTGAAGCATCGAGGCCATCCGTTGATTCACAAAGCTTTGCAATATTTTGAACCAGACTGTCAGAATTCGTATGCCCATTTATTGTAACAAGTAGATTTGTAACACTTTGTTTACGGAAGCAATGCCAGACAGTGCTTCGCTCAATATGCGATCGTCATTCGAGATGGGAGAATGGGGCTCTGTCTTTGAACAAGCTCCGCAGTCGAATGTGCAATCGTCCAGCGAAACGCCGAACCTCGGAACAGACCAGTGGATTTGTTTTGGCAGTGTAAACTTTGACCTCACTCATGCTATTCTCAGCTCACAATTTCTAGATTGTAAATGTCGAGGCCCAGCTCTGCAGCGTAGGCCAGTTTGGTTCGTTCCGCGATGTGCTTAAAACCGCCGCTCAGTTCATTGCTGTTGTACCAACAGGCGAGTATTTTTCTTTGGAATATTGTGGAAACATAGTTGCGCGCCTTAACAAGGGATTGTGCAGAACTCTCCAGCAGCTAGTCACTGGGTGGCGTGTAACCTTTCAGGCCTTTACCACGGACCAAGGCTGGAAGTCAGCGACTGGACGGGATGGTCGAACTTCGACCATTTTCTTTGTGGACATCAACATATATGGGTTTAATGCAGATGCTGAGAATTTTGGAAGCATATTATCCAAGTCTAGCACTTTTCTACAACTTCCCCGATACGGGCTACAGTTCGTCGAGTATCACAACCCACACATTCTTCAAATAGAAGGCTACTCGGAATCATCCTACACGGAGACTTCTGTTCCACTCACGACAAGCGTGTCAGATGTTCCAGAGCGAAATCTGGAGGATGATCTGGCCGCCAACGATTCCGCAACGGTAGTCAACCGTATCCTTGATTCGCTATCGCACCACGTGCTTCGACGAAAGCTTCCCATCGATCGTCGTATAAAGAGTAGTCTTCTGCCATACGATTAATTCGTTCCGCATCGGTCAAATTTCATGCTAACTTC
This sequence comes from Periglandula ipomoeae IasaF13, assembly GCA_000222875.2. NCBI lineage: Eukaryota > Fungi > Ascomycota > Sordariomycetes > Hypocreales > Clavicipitaceae > Periglandula > Periglandula ipomoeae. The sequence goes on from AFRD01000056.1 coordinate 46,847, forward strand.
TGCTATTTAACGCAGCCACCAAGTTGAGGCCATAGATTTTGTTTGTCAGCGAGAGATAGGTCCAGTCTCTTCGGATTTGACACTTTGGAAGTACAACGATATGGATGCAGACATCCCCTTGTTAGAGGGTCCAATTCCACTGCTTATTCATCAAGCGTTACTAATTCTTACTCTACAGTTATCAACACGTATTCAGTGGAGCGAAGCGTCCACAGCAAGAAGAGACCAAAGGTGGCATCATTGCAGACGAAATGGGGCTGGGGAAATCGCTTGTCATCCTATCGACAGTGGCCGGTTCTCTCGATTGTGCGGACCAATTCTTTGATGCGCAGAACCAATTGCACTTATCTGGATCGTCAAACAAAGTTCCGTCCAAAGCGACTCTCATTGTAGCTCCGTCTTCGCGTAAGATACTCGCCAGGAGTCGCATTGCCACTTGATCCTAGGTGAATCCGACTGACTAGATTTTAGTCTTGATTGATAATTGGGTCGATGAAGTTCGGAAGTGAGAGTTGTCCTTTTGAGAGAAATTCTGCAGGCATTTGACTAATGGCTGGATTTCAGACACACGTACGCAGGTGGGCTTCCGTTTTACAAGTACCTCGGCCCAGGAAGGCACAAGGAAACAAATTTGCTTCACAAGCCAGTGATAGTATTTTACTACTTACGCTACACTGGCGACTGAGTTTTGTCGCAAAAAGAACACTCTGGCCGAGATTATCTGGTTCAGGATCGTCCTCGATGAAGGTACGTGCTATGGCGCTGGCGTAATTACATCACGCAAATTGAGAATATTACTCACCTCTTAGCCCATCACATCCGAAATCGGTCAACGAAGCAATATCAAGCTATCTCTAAGATCTCCGCACAGCACCATTGGTGCCTTACTGGCACTCCTATACAAAATAGACTCGATGATCTTGGAGCCTTGGTCTCCTTCATCAAGGTTCCTGTCCTACATAACCCGGCGGCGTTTCGAAAATACATCACCGCTCCAATAAATTCAAACTCGAATGCACGTTATGAAAACCTCCGAGTCCTACTGCGCACTATATGCCTTCGGAGAACAAGGGAGCTTTTGAGGTTGCCGGAACCCATTCCAGACGTTCGTAAAGTCTCATTGACGTCATTGGAGAGAGAGGAATACAAAAACCTAGTTTCGCAATGCAGAATGGAGATCGACATGGCGGTAAGTGACCGCAGAGGAAATAAAGTAAAATCCGCATTGCTTGAGTCGCTCCTGAAGTTGCGGCTTTATTGCAACAATGGCAGCACAGAACCATTATTGCAATCCAGCCAGACCGGGCTGCCAGCGGACCCCGACGAAGCGTTGGCCTATCTTCAACAACAAGATCAAAACGTATGCTCGTACTGCAATGGAATGATATATTCTATCAATAATGCAGCAGAAAGCGATGACGGTACATTCATATCCTCCTGCTGCCATTTAGTATGCCATAGTTGCATGCCAGGGCATTTTGCTGGACAGGGGCATTGTCCGGCTTGTGCGTCCGAGAACAGATTGACATTCTTGGCCGCTTCATCCTCAAGTGGAGGACAAGTTGGGTTACATGGTCACTCTCCAGGAAGCTATCCATCTAAATTGCGGGAACTCCTGTCTGATCTTCTCAAGTTTCCTACACAGAAAAGGTATATTGACGTCCAAACCATATGCCTCAAGGTTCCTTCTAGTTTTCCGTGTTTCTTTGTCATAAGAGATGCGGCGCTAATTCGTGGCGGCTAACAGCATTGTTTTCTCATGCTGGAAGAAAACGCTCAGTATTGTTGGCAGACTTCTCCAGGATCATTCGGTACGATATGAGATGATCGACGGCTCACTCTCCTTGAATGGTCGTATCAAAGTACTGAGAGACTTTCGATCCGTCAGCGGCACAAATATTCTGCTGATGACGCTAGGAACTGGGGCTGTCGGGTGAATATCTTTCTTTGCCACCCACCTCTCCACTGCCCGTGTCGTTGAAATGATGATTGACTATGACACAGATTGAATCTTGCAGTCGCGTCGCGAATCTATCTTTTAGAGCCTCAGTGGAACCCATATATTGAATCTCAAGCAATAGGGAGAGCGCTTCGACTCGGCCAGACCGAGCATGTTGCCATCGTGCGATACATCGTAACGCACACGATCGAAGAGGTTTGGAATTGTACAAAATGGTTCTTTCCGCATGCTAACTTGTTGCAGAGCAACGTCTTGTCCCGTCAGAGAAGAAAGCTTCAGCTCGTGGATGGTGGGTTTGGCAAAGCGAAGGATATTTTGTCTGAAGGCCTGGGGCCATTGCTGGTAGGATTGTCATCACGCAAGCATAGCCCGTAACCGTACTTACGCTTTCTAGAACGACGTTTTCCGTGCTCCCTAAAGTGTCGCCGCCTTTCCCTTCGAACTATCAACGGTTTGAGATGCGCCTGGAGTGGGGATTAATGTCGTAGTCTAATGGTGATTTTCATACAGTGTGTATCCTGAAAGAGCTGCTGCCGAGCGCAAATAGTCATAAACCCCGTAATGCATACGCTCAAGCAGCAAAAGCGCCAAGCCATGTTTTGATGGTCAAACGACTTTGGTTCTATTTGTACGAACTTTGACACTTTCAATTCATACACTAGGCACTTTTTGAACCCTATCGTAGTATTTTCAAGCAAAGGGCAAATAGACAATTACCCAGTCGCCGACGCAGCAGCTCGTCCACCGCAAGTGCATACATCGGATATTATGGATCATGACTTTGTAAATATCGATTCATGCGACAGAGATTAAATTAAAGCTTTTTGTCCTACTTTTGCCATAATGCTGCAGACTCGCAAGTGGCGGCGGGTTTCTAACTGAGAACGCCTCTCCGCCCGCTCACGGCAGCTTACAGCCAGCCTCACCCATGTGCTAGATGGGGCCGCGGCAGTAAAGGCGAATCAAGGCTGCATCCGCGGGAGATAATACGTCAGAGTACTAACTGCCTCTCTCCGCTAGCAACGTACGTTATTGTCTTGATCTTTGTCAGACCCAATATCTGCCAATCTTTAACTTCATCGAGGTGCCATCGCATGCAGCGGAGGATACACAATTGGTATTCTCACTATTTTCTCTTTTACGACTGTAAACAGCTAAGCAATTGCATCTAACCCAGCGTTATTGTCGCTGGACCTGCTGCAGAAGCTACATACCATGAGGCTCTTAAAAACGCGCGATTACAGGCTCGTTGAGGCGCACGATATCCCAGACCCCTTCCCACAGTACGCTATTCTTTCTCACACATGGATATCGCCAAAAGACGAGATCACGTATCAGGACATGAAGACTAGAAAAGGAGATATCGAGAACGACATATACAATCAGAAAGGTTGGTCAAAGTTGAGAAAATACTGCGATGGCGCCGCGAAAGACGGTTGGGAATGGGCTTGGATGGATACTTGTTGCATTGACAAAACCAGTCCCGCTGACACCCAAGAGGCCATAAATGCCATGTTCCGCTGGTACCAGAATGCTAGCATCTGTTACGCGTACCTTGAAGATGTAGATGTCCTCAAAGCCTTCAACTTTTTGGATCTCGTGTCCGACGAGGATCCCGATGAAGTCGCAGGAAGTGAAAACATTACACATTTTGGCAACGCTGCCCATGATGCTATCAAGCCTGTGTTTACCAGAGCCAAGTGGTTCTCTCGAGGTTGGACATTGCAAGAGCTGCTGGCTCCCCACTATCTGGTGTTTGTTGACCAAGAGTGGCGTCGCATCGGCTGCCGTGAAGATTGGGCGGCGGAGACCAGGGAAGCCAGTAGGATTGAGGCGCGACATTTGACAGGCTTCAACCCGAAAGATTTTCGCTCATGTTCCATTGCAATGAGGCTTTCGTGGGCATCTTGTCGCGAAACAACAGTTGAAGAAGACGAAACGTACTCCTTGTTGGGCTTGTTTGCCATCAGCTTGCCATTGATCTATGGCGAAGGGAGGTGGCGAGCATTCAACAGACTCCAGAGGGAGCTCATTACGGTCTATAACGACGACTCTATATTTGCTTGGAGAGCAGAACCGTGGATTGGAGCACGTCTATTGAGTGCAACGCGCGAAGGCAAGCTGCCCCCTCGTAAAGTGCTGGTTAATATTGGTATTTGGAGCTGACTTCCGACCATTTAGACAATGTTTCTGGATCGGGCATTCTTGCAAGCTCAAGTAAACAGTTCTGGAATGCTTCGCAAATTGAAGCCTACGGTCATTACTACAATACTTTCTACATGAACAATCGAGGTTTGGAGATCAGAGCTAAGCTCTGGAGGCACAAAAGTGACTTGACGCTGTTTCTCATCCGCCTTGGCTGTGGCGTGAAAGGCCTTGGAGATGTTGGGATATATATCAGGCATATTTATGACACTTATGACAGAACTAACATCGATGAACTCTGCTCCATGGACAAGATTGACCACCAGGATTGGGAGGAAGACGCTACAAGTGCGCCAATACTCGTTCAAGCCAACGCTTTCTCAGACTCACTCGCCTGCTCGTCTGTGTTTGTTATAGAGAGACCTTCTCAGGTTCGCATTGGTGCAAAATACTTCATACCATTCAATTCTTTAATGACAGTGGGAAAGTTACAGGTCTTCGATGCAGATTCTCGATCAAATCTTATTCAAGGTCTAAAGGAGCACGAGATATTCGCGGAACCCAACCGAACAATATTCGTTAACATCGACCTTCTCAATGACGGAGTCAAGTCGGAATTAGACGTCATAATTAATCTTGCCGGGAATGGATTTCCCTCTGTTGGTATTATGGGACGGGGAAGTGGACTGTGGGAGCGGCGCGGTGACCCGTTAGGACAAGCTTCTCAAACGTACGAACGGTTGGCGGATTACCTCCATTTTAACATACGATCGGAACCAACATATCCGAGGCTAGCTATGGACGAGACGGGCAACTGTGTCGTTGGCGTGACCCTTTGCCCAAAGCCCTCACACGGAAGAATGCCTAACGTGCCAGTTGAGATGGCACATCTCAGAGAATACCGACTCAAAATTAAGATTCAGGAAAAAACCTGCCGCCATAATGAAGATATAGCTTAGAGTATGTAATTGCTTTTCCCTCAACCACCAATACACTTGAGAACAGATATTACGCCTCGTGCTTTCGTCTTTAACTACCTAGTACCTACTTCTGTCCCTATGGTAACTGGTCTTGTGATGATACTGTACGTTTCGCTGGGGAGTCTACTATCAAGCACAGCTCATTTGCACGACAGACAATGGCAACGTTATCAGCATTTTCTCAAGAGGAGAATACAGTACCGTGCGTCAATCTACTCTTGACATAAGGGCGCAAATACAGTAACCCACTTGAGTTTTCAAATAACCCAACGGATTTGGAAACGTGAGTCCCGCCGCCCGGAGGCAGACGAGCGGGTACACAATATAGACGAATCGCGCCGTGACTTCGTGGCAACTTATTTGCGGTCTGGTGTGTGTGCACGAGGGCGAGGAGCAGATGTCTGGCCTGGCCAATTGGTAGCCTTGGATTCCTGCTCATGCACACCAGCAGCTCTGTCGACATAACGAAAACTCCCTGCTCCGTCCCCAGCAACCAATTGGAATCAAAGCTGATTGCCCTCTCCCAATTTTTTCAACCTGTATTCACGCCGAAGCGACTGTTAACTGAGCCGTAAATGTCTAGCTTTGCGCGAGGTTTCTCCGGCTTGGCGCACACAGCAGTCCAGTTAATGTGCAAGAAGTCAACATTGGCCAATGAGAACGACTGTAGTTTGCCCTCCCCCAATCTATGAATAGGGCGAACAAAATGCAAGAGGCAGTCGGGAGGCTATGCCGGATGGGACTGTCCGTGTACATTCACAGAAGCGTCCTCACTCCCTGTACATACATAGAGCGGGCGTTCCTTTGGCGGCGAGGTGGTGTGGAACCTATCAATGGGAAAAGGAAAAGATGCTCCCTGCTTTCCCAACTCTGACCAATGCGAACGAACATAGCCTGCCCTTTCCCCATTTTATGATCTTGAAGTTGCAGTCGTTTAGCTGAGCCGTAAAGTTCGAATTTCTCCTTGCTACAGTGCACCAAACTCTGCTCGGCGAGATACCGTTACACCTCCCACTCACAGCTCCAGCAGAGCCTCATCTCCGCTTCGATTTGGCTGAGGCGTAATACCTAATTCTGCCTTTCCACGCAGACTTGAATCTTCCGCCATGTAGCGCCACCTAGGGCCATTTCTCTCAACATCACGGCAATACACGCGTGTTAGCGGAATATACAATAGCAAGGTGCGTATTGATATCTTATACAGTAAGTAGTCCTCTTAATAGTTTATATCACTACTTGGAGCTTATTAAGCCAGCCACATAAATTTAAGTACATCCTCCCTAAAAGATTCTGTATGTATTGCTAACAACCCCTTTTAGTGACCGAGTTCGGCAACAGGCTCCGCGCTCCGCCGCAACAGTGACCGATGGGGATAAAGGCAATGCTCCCTCTCCCCTTTTTTTAAACTGTCCAATGTGAGGCTTTGAGCCTGATTGCTAAGCCCTAATTCCCCAATTCTGCCTTTCCTCATCAGCAGCCCCTCTTGACGTGGGAGAAGCCACAGGGGTGACAGGTTAATCTGGTGGTGCCCTCAGACCGACTACCGGCTTAATCTGTCACCACCGTGGAAGCCTCAGGGTCACCAATCGCACTACGAGTTGACTGCCCCCTCCCGTTTTTCAACCCTCAGCTGCCGTTGCTGCCCAATGGCTCTGAGCCGTAAATTTCTGGCCTTGTCTTCCCCGCGCTTAGGGCTGTCCTAGACAGGGACCAATAGAAGGAAGGTCAGACAGCCCTTTCGAAATTTTAGCTGTCAACTTCTTTGATCTGGAGCCTCACCGCTTTTGTTGAGCCTTGAATTCCACGATACGCCTTCCCTAGCCTTGACCCTTACTCCAGACACTGGCCAATAGGAACGGAAGCAGTTCACCCTCTCCCAAATTTTACCATCCGTCAAGGGTTAGGCAGCAAGGCATGGTTTGAGCCGTAAAATTCCACTTCTACCTTCCCCGCATAACAGCCCTTGTCTAGGTGGAAGAACCCCTGTGCTTGCTCCAAATAGTAACCAATTAGACCGGAAGTAGCTTGCCCTCTCCCAATTTTTTGTTTTAAAACGCCGTCTCGTCTCACTTTTCGTTAACATTTTGCTGAGCCACAAAGTTCTGGTTCTGCCCTGCCTTGTCCTACACCACTAACAACTCTGACGGGTGTAACAACACCTTTCACGCTTCCACGCTGCCACACCAGTGCCCAATCGAATCGAATGGCGGTGATCCTCGTTCTCATATCCAGCAGAGCCTGATTTTGCTTTTTATTGTGCTAAACAGCACATGCCCGACAGCCCGTATCCTTCCTACCTATAGCCAATAAGAACAAAGGTAAAATATCCTCTCCCAATTTTAGCGGACGCCGTGACTCAAGCTGTGCTGTAGAGTTTCAATCTCGACTTCCCAACAACACTGACATAAAAGAATATCGCGGCAGCCTCATGGTGGTATAAGGCACATGTACACCAGACGCAGAGACTAATGAAGTAACAGAGATCAATAATTGTGTCATGGAATATGGCAGGGCGAGCAATATGCACGAGGGGCCGTCAAGAGGCCGTGTTGGATGATGCAGTCACACATCAGTCCCCGCTCCTGGCAGTTGCAAGTCATCCACGTGCATACCTTACATCGCCTGTTGTTCCGACAGTCGCGCTCTGGCATCCGATGATGATTTCCCATTAATAAGTCTGGTGAGCTCAGCACATGGACTCAAAATGAAACCTTGACATACAATCAGAAACTAAGCAATGTCAACCGGAAGCGTCGGAAGGATACATGATCGAACCAGGCCCCCTTACTACTTTTCAACACCATTTTAACGAGAAGATTATTCGTCTGCCAATCCATGTCCATATATCTATCGGTGACAGAAGCGAGGCTGGGTTCTATGGGAATTATTCCACTCCTTCCATGCCCATCTCTTCCCAATATCATCGCAGAATGGGCCGCAATTCTTCCTCTCGTTTGTCATCTGGCCAGTCATCGCGACGACTTTGTCACAACAGGCGAGATCGCTCTGCTTGGCAGTCTGTCCGTGGGTATATTCCCGCCTCTTGGCTCTTTCTCTGGTCTTGCAAGGCTTTTGAGAAGGGGAACTAAGTACTTGGACTTTGCAAGCACCAAAGGCGGATCGAGTCGGACAGTCTGGGACGTTCAATGGGGTAGCGCCTTCTCCTGTGCCAACGGTGCCGCCAGCATTGCCATAACGAAGCAACTCATGAGTCGGTATATGGGACCCGTCCAAAGAATGCCAGAATCTGTGCCTCAACCGCAACCAAAGTCAGAAGAGACGCCTAGAATCATCTCAGGGCGGAAAAACGGTTCCAGTAGTGTGTCGACAGCTTCTAACCAGGACAGAACAGGCGAATTATCAGCTGCGGCTCACCTCCAGGACGGTAATATGCGACGATACCAGAACCTACACGTGTATCAATTCTATCGGAAACGACAAAGACAATCGTTGAGGCATAAAGTCAATGAGATCAGGCTGTCCAAGCTGTATCGCCTAGTTTGCACTATGCTGCTCACCGGTGTAGCCGTTTTTCTCTGCGCCTTTGGTACCTACGGAACAGCAACAATCATCGTTTGTACTGTCGTGTCAGAATTTGCTGCGCGGAGCGTTACTTTCGGGCGGCCATCCGGTTATTTGAACAGCAACGAAACCCATGATGCCTGTATGCTTGTCGCGTCTCATGAAAATGCAAGTGAATGGCACCTTTACATTAGGGACCGTGGCATCGTCGATACACTGCTAAATAAACCCATGTTTATCATTCCGGGAGAAAAGTCATCCCATCTCATTAGTACTTGGTTCTGGCTCGCTAACTACCTTCAACTTGCCGCCATGACGTTCGTGGCAGCTCAGAAGGCATGGGATGGCGTCTGCTTGGTAGTCTTGATGGCCTTTCACTGGTGTCTGCACTTGACTTTTCACGGCCAGTCTTTGGCTAGCTATTGGTTGAATAGTGAGGGTGTCGACGCCGAAGTCCGAAGCTTTGAGTTCAGCGGAAGACTCGCTATGATCGGCGCGATTCAAATATTCAGCAAAACCACAACGTCGCTGTGGATGGACAGTATTTTGACCCCGCATCCTCGACGGGACGCTTGGCTCCGGCTCCTCAACGGACACGAACCGCGGGGTTCATTCGATTCCCATGACTTGAAATGGATTGAAAAGGCTGCTGATGCCGCTGTGGCTTCTGCAGAAGTACTGAAGAAGGAGTTCGCACAGCGTCGTCAGGACGTGTAAATCGATCAGGACTATTGCGAACTCTAGTATAACGCAAACCTGCAATGTAGCGTCTTGATTGCCTTTACTAGATTAAGTAAGTGTTGAACGCAGTGCTGAAAGTGATACGTCTATACAGACACTCATGTATGCGTCGATATATACAGGCAGCGTGAAAGTGGAAACACGAAAACCAGAATAGATGTTCGGGTGTTGAGATTGATCTCAAACAACAGCAGATCCAATAGAACTCACAGTTGCAACACCAGTCATTTTATGGCATGTTCTAATATTCTCTTATCTATGAGATGGTGCTGATTCTCGAACGGGAATTACCATATTTGGTAGCATGCCTCTTGCCCATGCTACGTTTCCATATGCCCATCATCTTTCGTATTGACTCCTCATCTCGTACCTTCTGCTCCACAACCATGGCTCCTCTCTCGTGCTGTACATCTCCAGAATCGCAATTAGTTTCAACAGAGATCGCTCAAATGACTTCAAACATCATAATATCGTTGCTTCAGATACTTGAAGGCCCACGAATACTTGCTCTCAACTGAAGTCAAGCTCCTTTCTTCACAGGACTTTCTGTCTCGTCTTCTCGGGACTAGTCTAACCACAAACGTCATGAATATACAGCAGCCGTAGCAAATGGTGCGCCTGCGTCACACCGGAGTCCGATACGTGGGCTTGTAGACCAGCCAAATCTACCTCAGGCCTGACAGTGACCGAAGCCAGAAACGGCTCCAATTGCTTTTACAGGACTCTAAAATGCGTCGGTGGGATATGACGATAGTCTCCGATTTGGTGTATTCAAGGACTTTTTATTACGTTACATCAACTCCCCGCCGCCGGCATAGAGGGCATCTGTTCTTCTTCGAGTTCCTCCTGCTCTCGTAACCAAGGGAGGAGACATACTTGGCCGATCTTGGATTTGTGGTGATTGTTCAATGTATCTGAACGGGCAAATGACTTGCCGCAGCCCCACGTATTCCCATTCCGCAAAATACCGCTGCAAGTATGCGGCTTTTGTAATGTGTGTTTTCTCATATGGCGTGTATGGTCACTCCTTCTGACGAACGTGCTCCTGCAAATGTGGCATTTGTGCGGACGCACAGTTCCGTGCGTCAAGAAATGAGATTGCAAGTTCGATCACTTTTTGAAGATAGCAAGGCAGTGCTCGCATACGAATGATATCTGTTGCGTTCGTTTTTTTCTTGGCACTGTTACCGGCTCGGCTTCTGTTTCTGATTCCGAAGACTCTGCAGGTTCTGTCTCCGCTTACGCTTCCAAACGCCTTTTCTCCATACTATACTCTATATCTCTATCAGTTGGGAAATCTTGGTCTTGAGTGACGCTCTCGGCATGCGTCTCTTTGATGTGCCTATCTCGTTCCCTAGCCGATGTGAATCCAAATGTGAATCCCAGGCATGCTTCATCTGTGCATCGAAATGGCCGATCGTGTCCATCTTTGTGCTTGTTTCGTTCCTCGGCCGAGGAGAACCCTGTTGTAAAATAGTGGCAACTAAATCTTGAGCATTTAAAAAGATCGCTGCCGTATTTCTCATGGATCTTGTCTTGAATGGGGAACGCGATTGTAGAAGACAGTATCCGTTCCATGATGACACGTACACCGCGGACAATTTCTGGAAGATTCAGGGCGATCTCTCCCTCTCTCATCTCCCCGAAGAATTTTAGCTGCTTTCTGGTGGAAACAATGGTTTGCTCGAGTTTCTCATAGAAAGACAGAAATCTGAAGAACTGGAGTCTGTCGCTAACTCGGTTCGGTACGGGCAAGGTGATGGACGGAGAAGCCCAATGGTGTTGGATGAAAACACCTAAAGATTCGGCGAGCTGGTCCATCAGGTGTCGGTGAGCATCAGCGTGTATAATTCCCTATTCCAGGTGGCGAACCCAGTATAAAACGGCATAGTCCATGAATACATAATCCCCCCTCAGCACTCCAACCTCATCGGGAGCGTATACGAAGGCGGGTTGATTGCGATAGTCGATACATAGGCAGGCCAACTTGAGCTCTTCAGCTGCCGGATCAATATAATTGTCCTCAATCAGGAAGCTGGAGCGATTCTGGTTAATGGCGAGCTCCACTCTCGAATCAGCCTCGATATACATGAATGACTTACAATTTCACAGTCTGGTGAACCAGCTCGAGGGTTCCATCTGATCGAACTTCGACCAGAGACTCGCACAAGTCTTTCGGAGCCACCACAAATCTTCGGCGGTCATACTCAATCGCTAGCTCGTCCGGATCGATTGACTTCAAGCCTTGTATCTCGTACCATTTAAGTGATCTCTTTGCACACACGAGCCATCCAAGGAGCATCAAAGTATCCTGAAATCCGGTATGAGATGCTTGCAGCGTAATCCTGTGCATGATTCGCCGATACCTGTCGTGTTGTCAATTACGTGAACAAGGCCGAAGTTTAGTCACACTGACGCATCATTGATTCCCTTGGGGAAAATGTGATCCTCGAGTTCTTCTTCAAGGCCACTGACTGACGTCTGCCCAAGCAAGTTTGACCACACAAGTTTCACAAGCAAGAACATGTCTGATTGCATTAATTAGCGATTTTTGTGAATAGAAAGGAGAACGATAAAAGCATACCTCCGCCAGAGTTGGTCACCGTGGCAGCAATAGCACTTGTTCTTTCATCTGAAAGTCGAAATTTCTGTTTGACTTTATCTGCCTCAATTCGGCTATATATTTCTATATCTCATTTGGTATCCTCAGGATCGAGCTTGATGCTTGTTAGCCCCGAAAAGTCTTTGCGCGCTATGCCGTCATCTTGGCTGATGAAGAGACAACGTAGTCGGTCAGGGTTACGAGGTGAAAGATCTTCGACAAGATTCCTGAACCATTGCGAGATCTCTTTCCGCGCGCCTCTTGAGCACTCATCCAAGCCATCGATGATGATGTAAGCACATTTGCAATGTTCAAATGCAAGCCTGAGAAGATCTTCGACTAGCGCTAGTGAAGTGAGTAGCGCCTCGCCGCTGTTGCAGCACTTTTGGTAGAAATAGGGCAGTAGGCCCTGGTCGTGTTTGAGGAGTTGTGCGAGTAGACTTCGAGCAAGCGCACCAAAATTGTCTTTTTCGGGGTCATTATACCTGCAGTAGAAGAACAACACTGTTGGCGCATTCGGGAGCTTTTGTGCCTCCTCTATGACAAGCGATGCCAAGACCGTCTTGCCTGTCTCTCAGTTAGGGCTCTATGTCGAGTGAAGATCAGTTGAATTGGGGATAGTCACCAGCACCAGGTATCCCGTTGAGCCAGAGTAATGGGGGGATTGCAGGGTACCGCGGGTCAAACAACTTTTTAAAGGACGTATTCTCCAAAAGCCACCTGCCGCTACCAGGACACTCTGATCGAATTTTCGAATAATGAAATTGGTCGGTTTCCACGTTTGTGGCCTTCAGCCATTTGTATACTGCTCGAAGTCGGCTCAGGTGCTCGGCATCTAACTCTTTCTCGCGTTGACCGTGTTCTAGTTGCTGGAGATTATGCGACTCCTGGATCTGAGGCATGCTTGCCTTACTCTCAATCAGACTTCGATGACGAGCGACGCTGGATGTGATCTCTAGAAGACGAGACTTGTATGTCCCCCACGTCGTTTCGAAAAGCTGCTCCCACTCTGCGACGGCCTTTAGTAGGTGTCATTCGGAAACGCGGTGAAAATGATACTGACGGGGCTGCTGGAAGTACTGAAGAGCAATCTGGTGAAACTTGAGTATGTCCTCATATATTAGCTTCAGAATGTGTATCATGTGAGGCGTGGTCCCAAAAAGATCTTTATATTGACCAAGTAGAGGCATGTTCTCTCCCATGCGCTCGTACGCGTCAAGAAGTTGACCGAAGGGCTCGGCAACTGCGCTAGATATCTGCTCAAAATTGTCAAAAATAGGCTCCATGAAGCAATTGAAAGATATCGTACTTGCAACAAGCGCTTGATTGGACCCTAGAAATTGTATAAGCGCTGAAGTCACAGAATTGAATACCGAAACCAACCTACCCATACAAAGGCCATGATATCATCACGATCACACAATACTTTTGCTACTTCCCAAAACTGCTCCATCGCTTCCAGGAATCGTTTCAGTCTTTTCATGTTCTGTAAGCACCGTTGCGAGTGCTGTTTGGCCTGCAAATCTCCGATGGACGTTCTGAGATTCTGCACAGTAGTGGTCTTGAAGTCTTCTATGTCTCGCCTACCCATGGCCACTTTGAAGTTCTCCAGCACGTCGACCAGTGTGCACTCATTGGATTTGCTCGTCATGGTCGATCTCGTTGCTCGGTCGGATCATCGGGAGGCAGTAGCGAAATGCTCCAAACGGCCTTCAGCTCAGATGTTGCATTCGTGCAGTGATCTCCAAGAGTCCATTCAATTCGGTACTGGGCTGAATCCGATTACTGATTGGGGCTGTGGGAGCACTTTTTGCGCCCACACGTGCTGCTGTGTCACAATTGTGCACCTGTCTGTACAAGGCTGTGCGAAACCCTGTTCAGTTAGGTACCTGGGCATGTAAAGTCTCTCCTTTCGGGTTATGTCATGCTGCTGCGGACTTTGATTCACCGATGCAGCCTCACATTTGGGGCATAGGCAACACTCTTTCATAGCCATGAGCATCATGACATTTGCATCGCATCCCAGGGTCAGGCCAGTTATTGCTGAGTCAGAAGCCAAGCCAAAGTAGCCCTCCGACGGTAAGACCCAGCCTGGGAAGAGAGGACAAATGAACGAAGAGTGTTGATTATCATCACAACTCGGGGCCGTTGTTGAACGGCATGCCACTCACGAGAAAGCGCTCCATGTCGGCGGTGTGGTAGTCCATTTCTTTAGCGGATTCGGCCCGGTCCATCAGAACACACTGCTCTGGGAGAGCTCCGCCACGGTCCAGGTCCTCAGGCTTACTTGGTACCAAATGAAATGACTGAGTCCTTCAGACTTTGAAGCGAGAGTTGTGCGATGAGCTGAATGTGTTTCCCTGGACTGCAGACTTCACTTTCTCTCAAGTGTCGCCGACCAAATATCGGTGTAGCGAGAGATTAGTTATGTTCAAGTAAATGTATTTTTAACAAGTCTCCCAAGGACAGTGAACCATGCTACGGATGTCTAGTTTTCAGGCCGCAAGGAAGTGCTGATGCACTACCAGCGAGCACTGTTGAGTAGTCTAGCGCCACAATTACCCTTTCTTGCCTCCTACTTAATCGGGCATTCATCAACATACCTTAAATGCCCCTCTCGCATTGCTAATCGTAAATTCAATTGAGTCTCAAATGATCACAGTAATCATCCATTCAAGTTTCAGCTAGACGAAGGACATTAAGATGGTTAAGTGCCTATCGAACCCCCCCCCCCCCAACCCTGTATCTCCTTCGCACCGGCTCCTTATCCGCATCTCCACAGTTCATAACATTCCTGTTAATTTCTAGAAGAATCATGGCCTCTGCCGAGAAGGTATAAAACACTTGTCTTTATTAGCACCCGCTCCGTAAGCTCTGGTCTGATTCGCGAGATACTATAGGATCATGGGAGCTTGGAAGAAGTCCCCTACACTCGAGCCTACTTCTATGTAGGTGGTCACTATGTGCCGGACTCGGACGGTGGTCACCACCTCTCCGGCCAGATGTACGTCGAGAAATTAACGCCAGTGCAAGGGGTGACGCAGGAGTGGCCGATTATCCTTTTCCACGGCAATTGCCTCACTGGCTCTGTAAGTTAACCTTATATACCTATAAGTTTCTCGCATCAATGGCTTGGATTCGTCTTCATTTACAGCCTGAGTCGTCTACAGAACTTCCTCAACAAACCAGACGGCGGACGCGGCTGGGCATCCGATTTCATCGCCCAAGGCTACGAAGTCTACATCGTGGACCAACCACTCCGAGGACGATCAGCCTGGGATCCCGGAGAAGGAGCGCAGTCACCGTCAACTTACTCCGCAGAGCTTCTACAGGAAAGATTCACGGCACCAAAACTAGCTAAGTTATGGCTAC
Organism: Periglandula ipomoeae IasaF13; assembly: GCA_000222875.2. Classification (NCBI taxonomy): domain Eukaryota; kingdom Fungi; phylum Ascomycota; class Sordariomycetes; order Hypocreales; family Clavicipitaceae; genus Periglandula; species Periglandula ipomoeae. The sequence goes on from AFRD01000056.1 coordinate 62,169, forward strand.
AAGCTGAGAAACACACCCAGTGGCCCGGCACAGGAACAATGGGCGATCCCATATTCGACGCTTTCTACGCATCGACGGTGCAATTCGTCAATAATGAAGCTTATCAGCAGATCGTGACACAGAGAGCAGGGGCTGCGCTATTAGACAAGATAGGAAAGCCAGCCATACTCATAGGACACAGTCAGGGAGGCGCTTATCCACCAGTCATCACAGACATACGGCCTCATCTCGTAAAAGCCATGGTTCTCCTTGAGCCGAAGGGTCCGCCGTTCCAGGAGGCAGTATTTAGCACTCGAAAGTCCAAGGCATGGGGAATAGTCGACGCGCTCATCGCATACGATCCGCCAGTTGAAGATCCGGAGCGTGATCTTGTGAAAGTCATGGTGCCGCCTTCAGAGCCACATTTGGCGACGCGTGTAATGCAAGCTGATCATCCTCCAACGCGGAAACTGGTGAATATGCTTGACAAGCCTATACTGATCGTAACGGGAGAAGCGTCGTACCATGCTGTGTATGATCATTGTACCGTTGCATTTTTGAGACAGGCTGGTTGCGGGAAGGTTGAGCATGTTGAGTTGGGGAGCATAGGGATACATGGGAATGGTCACATGTTTTTCTTGGAGAAGAACAGCGGAGAGATTCAGGAGGTGGTTCATCAGTGGGTGCAAAATATCTAAAACTTAGTTGGTAGGTTTGATACGGATGCTCTGTGCCATCAGCGACTAGCCTTGGCCATGCTCGTCAGTCAAGTCGTGATTGATCTGGAGTACACTTGACTTTGAGTACAGAACACGCCGCATCTAGAGACCAGCGCTACAATTGCATACATAATCAATAATTCCTCAGGCTATAATATTCGGCAACTCATCACGAGCCGTTCTTGTGACAAAAATTCGGCACATAGACCCGAAATCCAAGCCGCTCCCGGGTAGCATCGTCAGTCAATACCCGGGCAAGTGGCGCCGGCCCCTCACAAGCACCCCGCGGGGGGCATCGTGGTTCGAGTGGGAAAAAAAGCTGCCATCGGCATTTGCTCGTCGCAGCGCATGATCCGACCCAGATAGCTATCCATCATGAGCGCTCCATACTTCTCGCTCCAAGACCAGACGGCCATGGTCACCGGCTGCACTCGCGGCATTGGCCAGGCCGTGGCCATTGGTCTCGCCGAAGCTGGTGCCGACGTCATTCTCATCCAGGTACGATGGTATATTTAATTGAGTATGTGTATGTGCCAAGGATTCTGTTGAAGCTGACGGACAATACACAGAGAGACACCAGCGTCACTGCCACCAAGGAGGCTATCGAGAAGCTCGGCCGCAAGGCATGGATATACACCGCAGACATGGCAGACCAGGAGTCCGTCAAGGCGCTCACACCCAAGGTTCTCGCGGACAGCCACCAAGTTCGCATCTTGGTGACCTGTGCAGGTATCCAGAGGAGGCATCCTTGTGAGGAGTTCCCTGATAGCGACTTTAACGAGGTACGTAGCTGTTGACAACTTACAATAACTCCCCCCATTTACTACCACATTGCTGGTACAGGAGAGTAGTGAAAAAAAAGAAGCTAACATAGCCCAGGTCATGCAAGTCAACCTCAACGCCGTCTTCACCCTCTGCCGTGACATAGGCGCCCACATGCTCAAGCTCGATCCCTCACCGACCACCGGCCGCCGCGGCAGCATCATCAACTTCGCCTCCCTGCTCACCTTCCAGGGTGGCTTCACCGTGCCCGCCTACGCGGCGTCCAAGGGCGCCGTGGGCCAAGTAACCAAGAGCTTCGCCAACGAGTGGACGTCAAAGGGCATCACGGTCAACGCCATCGCCCCGGGGTACATCGAGACGGACATGAACACGGCGCTGTTGAACAACCCCGAGAGACTGGCGAGTATCAGTGCGAGAATACCCGCGGGGAGATGGGGAAGTCCCGAGGATTTCAAGGGCACGACGGTGTATCTTGCGAGTAGGGCGAGTGCATATGTCAGTGGACACACTTTGGTCGTTGATGGCGGGTGGATGGGACGATAGAAGTATTCTTGACTCGTTAGCTCATTATGTCGGTATAGAATTTCCCAGATTAGCCACGTTCACGTCCTATTTGTCCAATGTGTGCTGCACCGAATGAAGAAAGTAAACCGAATTGTATTCACGCCATGCTGAAAGAACCCATCGACCCCCCCCAAAACACCACAACGCCCACGCCCGTGTTCCAATCTCATCACGCAGAAGACGCACTCGACGCAGATCCCGATCGAGCCCTAACAACCCTCTTCTTGCCCAGTTTCCACGCACCAGAGGGATCCTTCACAACGGTAACTTTGCTGCGCTGCGAGCGAACGAAGCCATTCGCCTGGGGATTCTTGGAAATGACCCTATTCATCATCAGTTTTTTCTTTTTTTCCCTCCCCAAACACGATTAGATTGCTAAACCAAATAGACAAAAACATACTCAGACTGCAGCGCAGCAATGCGCATCCTCGCCAAAACAGGATGAAAATCGTCCATGTCAAGCATTGTTGTAGTTGAACGGAAAACTCAGATTCTATATTGCGTCGTCAAAGTCAACGTAAAAGATGAGAATTCAGAAAAGAAGCGCCCATCTCCGCATTTTAAAAAACAACCCCCCAGCCCAAAATTGCCCGGCCATCCTGCCCGAAACGCTTCACAAAATCCGAGCACCTTGCCTGTCCTGGGAGACTGGTCGTCTGATCGATCACATGCTAGCGTCTGGCACACACATGCTGCGCAAGCGAGTCGTGGGGAACGGGGTGGTTCGAAACGGGGTAAGCGCCCCCTTCTTTTTCTGGCTGAATATTCTTGTCGTAGCTGGTTAAATCTGGAGATATCTGGGTCGAAAGATCCACTTGTGGTTAGGGGGAATGGGCTTTTTCGAACGCGCGAAGGGTATGACGCCGTTTTGGACTGCGGGCAGTTATTGTTCTTGCATTGTGGCCGGGAATGGACAAGTTGGGTGTGAGGGTTGCTTGCGGACAAAGATGGAATGGACGGGACGGGACGGGACTAGAGACGCATTGCTGGCGCAAGTGGAGCGGGCGGGCTGAAGAGGTGCATGGAGCGCGGGGAAGTATGCATGCCATGTCACAGTCGTTTAGCTGGATTGGGTTCGCGACGCTATCAATCGATTACGCAATTTGCTTAGGTACTGTACGTCGGTAGGCAGCGCGGCGAACAGCATTTTGACAAAGGATTGGCACGGCCTTGGAGAAGAAACGCAAATGCGACTGTATTATGTGGCTCGGACATGCCCGGCCGAAAATGGTCCCCGTGCGGGATTATATGTATGCGCCAAGTCTAGATTTTGCTACCTGCGCCGTCGCGATTCAAATCAACCAAGCATCAGCTTCCATGCATTGAAGAAAAATGAGTAAATCAGATCGGGAGGTGGACGCCAAAGAGTAACTCCTATCGCAACCCGCAGCTTGTGACACGGCAACCATCTGATGGCCTCGTACGTAGCTTGGTAATCAATGTTCAATCTCGCTGTCGAGTGATGGAACATTGGCCTCGCCTCGAAGTTGGAAGCACATTGTGCTACGAGCTCTCGAGTAGAAGATCATGGAGCGACTGGCGTCGTTGAGAGTGTTTTGTACAGTATTTCGAACAGGGAGCGTGAAAGGGGGCTCATTGCGGTTTACTTTTGCTGCCCTGGTAGTAGTGTGCCATCTGCAAGCCGGCTCGTCGGAATCCGCACTTGACGTAGAAGCCCTCGTTGGCGTCGCTGCAGTCGAGAATGCACTTGTAGCAGCCGACCTTCTCGGCGACATGGTCGAGGGCCTGAATCAGCCGCAGACCAAGCTTCTTGCCCTGCTGGTCCTTAGCGACGGCGATGTCTTCGATGTGCCCGACGGCACCAAGGCTGTGAATACTGCAGACAAACTACCTGTTAGCTGACTTGTTCATTGATATCAATGTCACGCCATTGGAAAGTCAAGGCCGGAACACTGGCCAGGATGGTAACGACGTACAATTTGTGCTCGACAATCAAAGCGCCTGTAGCCACCACCGAGTTCTCCTTCTCTGTCCTGTTTGTGTCCTCAATCACAATGATATAGTAATCTTGCTGCGCCTTCATCTTCTTGAACTGCTCTGCAAACTGCTCCTGGGTGATGTCACCCACCGTCGTCAGCACCCGCAGACACTCGAGGAAGCCCGTGTTGAAGTCGGTCTCGCGAAGAGCCCGCAGCTGGTAGCCCTCGGGCAGCTTCTCCGAGACGGCCTCAGGGATGAGCTTCTGTGAGAAAAGACCTTCTTCGGACGCCATTGTGTCGATTGTGGGATGAGGCATGTGTGTTTGGCGGAGAGCGGCCGTCGATGAGGGGTCGTATCGTCGCCTTGTTGAGCGAAGGTCCTAGATTGGTTGGGGCGATTGAGTGTGCAGGACACAGCAATGCGGCGTGACGTTGCTGGTGAAAACGAGAGGAAGACAGCTGAGAGAAAGCGAAGGAAGAATGATGGGAAATGATTGAAGAGAAAGAGGGTCGTCGGTGGATGGTTGGATGGATGGAGGTTGAGATAAAAGAAGGTTGGTGAGGCGCAACTGCGGTGGTCGGTCAACAAGCATCAGTCAAATCACCAAAAGACACGGGCCAGGTTTGTGACGACGAGAGCAGCGGGCCCTGCGTCGCCATCTCAGGGACCAGACCGGACCAGTCAAGCCAGACTGCAGCACTACTGGTACTGCTACTGTCGGGCGGCGGCAGCGAGGCTGAGACCACCGCATCGGGTCGTTGGCGGCTCAGTGCTCTGCCCTGTTCTGCCCAGCCGTTACAGGGGCCACAGCAGGGCCCTGTGGCAGATCAGAGGCGGCTGATTGGGCGGGCGCTGCCACGACATTGTCCCAGCCGGTTGCCGGGCTGCTGGAATTACTGGATCCGGATCCCACGCCAGGGCAGGGTGACAAGTGACTGCTAGGGCCAGGCAGGATTCAGGGGCAGTCCTGGCAATGCCGGGCGACCAGGGGCGTTAATTCAGGGGCGACTGCACTGGAAGTGCCCTGATACCTTCAACTGTTACCAATGTTCAAGCTGTCAACTTGGTGTCTCTCCGGCCTCAAGCCCCGTAGCTGCAACCGGTGCCAGGTCTCAGACATTACCATTATCGCAAAACCTCCGCGACAGGCACTGCAGAGGCAACAGACCACATCGGACGACACATTTCGCACTTGTAGCGCCGCCACGCATGAATAAGCCGTCGACTGTCTGTGTTGATGTCCAAATCTCGTGTCTGACAGGCCGCCGACCATCAAATGTGGCGGAGACTGACTCGGTGATGACGCTCAGCCTCGTGTTTATTCTTGGAAACAGGCCAGGGCCAAAATTGGGGCCAGCGGGCTACTACACTAGTATGCCAAAAGTCTGTATCCACCCCACATTAGTCACATTACTACTACAATAATAATAAATTAATATATTATAATTTAAATATAAAGATAATATATATAATATTAAAGCTTATTTTTTTTAACTATATTTTAATATATATAAATTTATATATAAAGCCTTATATATTAAAAAATCTGCCTTTAAAGATAATATACTTATGGCTATATCGTGCGACCGATGTGGGGTGGATACAGACTTTTGACATACTAGTGTACAAAATGCCAACTAGCATCAGGGGGCCCGCCAGAGTCGTGCCCTGATTTGCGAATGTTCGTGGAACCTCTTGTCGCTGGCAATGACGTTTGATACCAAATGGTAGCGGGAGGAAACGGCAATGCCAAAATCCTGTCCATTTCCCCTTTCCCATCAAACTTGTCCATGACGCCAGAAGGCCTTAGACTTTTCATGTGAGATGCAAAGGCTAACGCATTCCGTACGAAATTTGCTTGTGCAACCCGGCCAAAGCTCGTTGCATTAAGGCTTGCTACGATTGACTTCCGAGATCGATCCCAGCCGTGACTTGGCTGTGTTCCGCATCATGGCATACTCTCTCAACATCACCAGTATGTCTACCGGGCCATCCCTATCGTCCCGTCTTATCATCGAGCTGACAGCCTTTCATTATGTCCCAATCTGATTGATCGCACCTGGAGGTGGAGGGGCGGGTTCCTGAATATCTATCTTCTTGACCAGCTATTCGCGTTCGGTGGCGGGTTGTGTTGTGCACCGGACGGCATTGCATCCGTAAGGCAAAATTCATTCCAATCGATCGTGCTTCGTTGTGCCAAGCAGAAAAAACGTGGGCCTCAAAGATTTCACCTTGTTGACATGGTTTGGCTTCGGGAGCGCGTTCCAGAGAAAAGGGCTGCGCGCCGCGAGAGACGAAAAGTAACAAAGTTACAATCATATGCCAACGTTTGACGTGAGTCGTCGCAACTTGTTGACTGTGACCGCCACCACGCCGCCAGGTTACCCGTACGAAACAATGACAATCAATGCAAGCGCAAGCGCATTTCCGTGCCATGTGTCTGTCCAAGCCAAACACATCATCGAATCCACACCCACTGTGCATCATCCCCATCGAACGGACACTACGGCCTTTCTGTTATGCCCTTTGCCCGTCGCGACTCGACCTGCAAATATCGCCACCGCCGCCCTCGTGCCAGTATCAACCCGCCGACACAACTTCACCTGCTTGTATCTCGTGGCTGACCACGATCTTTCCATCAACGACTCACTGCTTTCTGCTGCACTCTGATACGCAGCTGCAAGTATAATGCTTTCGACTCTCGTCAGATCCACTTTTATCAACTACTGTGCTACCACACTTACACTATAACCATGTCCACAGGCAAGCCTCGTGATGTCGAGGCCTCTGCCGGCACATCTTGTCATTATCCTGGTCCGACGCTGCTCCCGGGGCCTATAGCTCAAGCGGTCAGCCTCGCCACTCGGTCAACATCCCTCGCAATCCGCGTAGGCTCCGTTGTCGGGTATTACAGTCTTGATGCTGCGAGGTTTACGACACTGTCCAGTCTGGGCTTGGCTCGCGGCTTAGTGGAGACGGTTCTAAGTCGTGCAGCGCGTGATACCTTGACTCTATCTCGTTCGGACTTGGGCACAGCAGAGACCGAGACAATACTCGAACGCAGCTTGGAAAGTCTCCATTTTGCCGTCACGCAAATTGTCTTTTGGACATCCGCCGGCTTTCAACTTACTGGCGCCACAATTTCGACAGCCTCCGAGGCGTCGCAGTTGCTCTTAGGGTCTCTCGACAAAGTCTTTGGTTCTACGGATTCGTCAAGAGCAGTTGCGAGTATAATCACACTGATTCGAAGGGGATTTAACAATCCTGCCACTGGTGTTGATGGAGAAAAAGTTGGTGTTTCGGACCTTGTGGTAGCACTGGGTGCGTTGGCCTACCTCCAAAGAGCATCCAGACGATCGGCGGTGGAAGAAGCTCGACGACAATCATACGAAGAGGTTATTTGGGACGTTGTGGTACTTAGTGATGGCGAAAGAATAGATGTCGACCATGGTCGCGACGATACCGAGGACCGTCAACTTACATCAGGTGGGAGATATCGTCAAAACGAGCTTGGAATTCAATATGGCGCAAACGAAGATGACGAGGCCATCATGGAGCGACTCAAGAGCCATGTCGCATCAAACCTCGATCCTGGGACTACAGTGTCCATCTCGAACTCAGTATCTTCCGTACAGACCATCACCGTCGACGTGAGCGGACCGCAGTTGCTGTCTCTGCCTACACCCCCAGGTGCGGAAATCGTGGAAACCCGTGGCCCTGCAACTTTGACAGGCAATCGTCGCTCGTGGAACTTTGGCATGGACGGAGAAAGCAGCTACACGGTCGTCTACAGGATTCAGCGCGACAAGCTAAGGACAGCCACTCTGCGAGGGGAGGAAGAAGAGACTGGCCACACCGTTGTAGAGGTAACAGACGACACGACTACGGTATCTCCTGAGCCTTCGACGTCCAAGAAGTCTTCAACGCCAAAGCCTCTCGATCTGAGCAGTCCCCCCAAACGACCGGGGCGAGGCGACCAGCCTCAACACCCGCGAGCACCGTGACATCGCCTCGAGCAGCAACGCATTTTACGACAAAGGCCGAGCATAATCTCAACGCGATGACCAACACACCGCAGAGCCAAGCCAAACTGGCTGTTCCTGAACAAACAGCAAATCAAAAGAAACAAAGGACACCACCAATGGAACCTGCTGCACGTGATTCTACCTCGGAGAAGAAACAGCAGACTGTTGACACCGGCAAGCGATCTTTGTCGAAAAAGAAGGGAGAAGCTGTAGCAGGCACCAAGAACACAGAAAAACGACCTGGATTAAAGAAGGTTTTGAGAGAAAGTAGCCAGTCATTGTCAAACATGTGGAACAAGGAGCCATCAGATACAGAGCCACGCACCGCGGCGACGAAACAACGGCCGCAATGGAAAGGGGCCGGAGGGACCGCAAATACAGAAGCATCGAATAGACTGAAAGCACCAGCTGGTCGCGCTCAGCCACAGCAGCTTCAGCGCACGACTCCCGCAAAGAGGGTACAAACACCTGAGCCATTTGCTCGCCCGTCGTCTCGAGCCAGTTATGTTTCTGTCCACGAACGACGCCGAGACTCAATTGTCTCCTCAACAGACTCATATCCACGAAACTCGACAAGCAGGACGCGACCATCATCACCAACCATCTACAGGACCGACTACTCTACCCAAGAAACAATACCACGATCATCCGGAGACGGCCAGGCAGGTCCCCCTATTCCGCCTTCTCCACACCACAAAGCCGGCCATCATCATCACCGCCGGTCAACGTCTTATGCGCCTAGTTTGTACAGCCTGGTCACAAACGACTCACAATGGTCGTTATTACTGGCGTCGTACTACCAGAAAAGCGCGTACAATGCTTCTGGTGCTCTAAACATCTTACGGAAAGAGGGATTCGTGGATGGCACCTTTCCAGCAGGTCACCTTCTCCCGAATATTGCGAGATATATGCGCTACTCGTCTACTTGCTATGGATCGCAGTTCATGAAGCTCCTGGGCATCTCTAAGGAACTTCCTGCCAGTCAAGTGTGGGATGGAACGCATCAAGACGTTCGTCACTTCGTACACCACACCGAGTCACAAGATGGCAACATACTTCTTGCATCGTTTGTGGACCCCCAGGGTGGTTCTGATGCAACTGGTTCCACGGGGACCGGTGTACCCCTAGTGCATTACATCTCGCTGGACCACGAAGCCAAAGCGGTCGTGCTGGCCTGCAGAGGTACGTTGGGGTTTGAAGATGTCTTGGCAGACTTGACGTGCGACTACGACAACTTGCTATGGCGTGGCCGAGCGTACAGAGTACACAAGGGAGTACATGCATCTGCTAGGAGATTATTGTTTGGAGATGATGGACGAGTCCTTGTGACACTGAAAGAAGCACTCTTGGAGTTTCCGGACTACGGCTTGGTGCTCTGCGGTCATTCACTCGGCGGAGGCGTCACCTCACTCCTGGGAGTCATGCTGGCAGAGCCCAACGCCGACGGACCAGGCTTCGTCATCTCTGCTGAACCACATTCGAAACTTCTCACGCAGGGGCCCGGAGCAGATCACAAATTTAGCGATGTCCGTCTTCCACAAGGGCGTCGTATCCATGTGTATGCATACTGACCTCCCGGCATCATGTCTCCCTCGCTGCGCAAAATCACCCGTGGCCTCATCACGACTGTAGTACACGGAAACGACATCGTGCCGCATCTATCACTAGGCGTTTTGCACGATTTCCAGGGCCTAGCGTTGGCGTTCAAGAACGACGAAAACCAGACGAAAGCAGAGATCCGGCGGCGAATGTGGGAGGCGTTCCAGGGCCACCTGGCGGAGAAATGGTATCAGATGACGCCCGCAGCGCCAAGAGAAGGCGATGAAGAATGGGTGCTGCCGATGCTCCAAGCGCTGCGAAGCACGATGAAGGGAAAACGTCTGGTGCCGCCGGGCGAAGTGTTTGCGATTGAAACGACGCGTGTGCTCCGGCGTGAGGCGTTTGTTCTGCAGGATGAGGCGATCGGCCGACCGGCGCAGAGGGTCGTGCTCAAGTATATCACGGATGTGGAGGGGCGGTTTACGGAGATTCGCTTCGGGTCTGGGCTGTTGACGGATCATAGTCCGGCGAATTATGAAGATGCGTTTAATAAGTTGAGGTTGGGGGTTGAATGATGATCATATAAGATACCTTTTAATTATGATGGCATATGCAGGCGATGATATTTGATGCTGATGCAATAGACGGGGCACAAAGGCACATTTGGATGATTTCGTCGTTAGTGACAGTATAAAAACCGGATCTCATGCAAGTTACGCCATGGTTATGATTGATTTCACTTGTTTCCTTCGCCCAGCGTAGACGGCAATTGCGCTGAATCATTTGAACTCAATGTCGTGATGCCGACTACTATCTATGTCAAGCGCTACTCGTCGCTCATGTAACAGGAAATCGCAATGGGACTTCAGTGATAGGCAAACTATGACTCTAGTCCTGGGTGAACAACCACGACAGACCGTCAATTAGTCCAATCCTCGTCCGGACATTCGAAGTCTGATAATTTCCGCTGCCCTTCAAGGGAGATGCGCCGCAACCACGGCAGTCCCTTCACCCAAGCGTCGCGCGAGGGCACTGCACTGAATCTCACCGCGGCCATCAGCCATAACTCGCAAGTCATCACCTCATCGCCCGCATCACCACATTAACGTACCATTTGCCATTTTCCCCAAACCCATCTAAGTAACGTAGAAGTTTACAATGCGCATCTTTGTTCCCCCACGAACCCACAATCCACGCACGCTGGATTGTGGCTGCCGATCCGAATCAAAGTTCCATGCGGATGCGCATGGCTACGGGGTCAAACACCAACGATGTGAGACATGCGGTTTGAACTCCCTTCACGGCGCTTAAATAGGGGAAAACGGTAATTTTGTTTTTCTTGCACTCTCATAAATGGGGTATCCCTTGAATTTTTATTTCCCATCTGTGACTCTATGATTCCACTTCAATCGTTTTCAAAACTTCTACGGTCCAAGAAACACCAACATCACTACAACCACCAAAGAAGACCGATACACATATTACACACGGTACACTAAACAAAAAAAGAAACAATGCTCTTCCTCCTATTCCTCCTCTCAACACCCGCGCACTCCCGCCCCGCCGACAAACTATGCACCGCCCGCTCCGCTTCATCCCTCGAATGGAAAATCCGCGCCTTCGACTTCCACTCCTCAGAAATCTATTCCACGCCAGCGCACCGCGCCGTCGCCAGCGGCTCAACCACCTTCACGCTCGAAAACACCGCGCTCTCCTATAAATTCCAGTGCGACGTCGTCTCATCTCAGGCCCCCTCGTACTTTTACGGCAATCAAGTATACGATTGCGTTACGCCGACGCCCGACGGTGAAGGGGATAGGTCCAGTTTCTCGTTTGATCGGGATTCGGGCCTGCTCAAGATCAACCAGATGTGGGGGTGTCAGAAGGATGGCAGCAAATTCGCGGGAACGGGCGAGGTGAAGCTTGATTTGAAGTGTCAGAGTCAGAACTATGAGAATGAGCACTGGGAGATAGGGCAGACTTATAGGACTGAGACTGCGTGTGGGAAGGTTGATGGGGCGGTGATGATTAAGTATCTTAATGGGACTATTTAGAATGATGGGGTTTTGAACTGAATCTTTTGGATTGTATTTGTTCTAAGCTGAGTTGGACTGTATTTCTTGGAACCTATATTCTGTTTGGGGGAAGTATTTCTGCTGGAGGAAATGTATTTTATACCTACTAGGATTTGGCTTATCGGGCACCCAATGTAGCGTAAATGGCACCCAACAACGTGACTGAAGCCCCCAGTCCTATCTGTGTTGCGCTTTTGTATGTAACTTAGCTGTAATCCATGCAAAAGAAACTTGGCAACTGGCTTCCACGGTCACTCCCTGCCGCGTTTGTGATTGCGTTCCACTTCCCATCGAATTGAGGTCATACATACATACACACCGACCGCGACAATGGAAGCTCTATATGACAAACCCCTCGACGACCTCAACAGACTCAATATAGCCATCAATATAGCCACCCACAACCTCAGATTCCGAGTCACCGTCCACAGAAGCTATCCCAACGCGAAGAACCCATCGTGGATCGTGCTACGCTGCAAGGGGTATCAATATGCTTCTCAGTACACTCCTGGGGGTGCTCAAAGCAGCCGATTGCCAAGTTCTCGAATGATTCACCGTACAAGCTCACTATCGCTGTTGGGAATGGAGTGTATGCCCTCAAGAGGCCTGATCCTTGCACTCACAACCATGAGCTCAATCTCAGCGGTACACCAGGTGTGCCACGGGACTATCAAGGAATATGATGGGCCTACTTCAAGCATGCGAGCAATGAAGACAGACTCGTTCACGCTACACTGGGTGCTCGAAAAATGGGCTCTTCATTACATGTTGTTGGACTGTGTCATGCCTCCAAGGTTCTTTCATGTTGGAGTCTGTGTTCTTGTTCTGTGGATTTTTTTTTTTTGGTTCGGATAGATTACGTTACTTGACTTAGTAAACTCAATGCCTTTCAAGGCCGGCTTGCAATGTTCGTTTGCTATTTGTCCTGCCCGTCAGGAAACCTTGCGGGGAGTATGCTTTCAGTTGGGACAAGTGTGTGCTGAAAGGTGTTATGAAGGAATGATCTCTGTTCAATTGCTAGTAGCAGTGTCGTTTAGGAGATGAATATACGAACACGATTTTGCATTGACCGCATCTAAAGGCACTGCGGCAACAGCGAGGTCCTTGACAGATGCTAGCCTAGCCGGGAGGTCCTTCAGTTCGATTTCCGCGTCAATTAGCACAAATGTATGTAGAATGATTCAAATTTACACATTGCTCAACAATTATTCAATAACTTTGGCCCAATGTGCTGTGCACGACTCGCCGTCGAACCAACAATCGCCGTCTTCCAGCCAACATCCGTGAGCGAGATACTGCATCAAGCTTCAGCTCACCAGATCATGGGCGACATAACGAGCCTCCGTACAGAAATGTCTCGAATACTGTAGAAGACTAGTTCTATTGTCTGGGAAACGACGTCTGCCTTTCCTCATCATATTGCGAGTGCATGACACCTCGAAGCAGCCACGGAACTAGACTTCACAACATAAACTTACACATCAATCACAACCACCACAGAACGCTGCATATGCACCTCAACTCAACCAAATCTCAAAATGAGTAAATGCCGGCAATTGCAAATTTCAACAAGTTTTCATTTCGGCCGTAACGCCGCTCAAATAAATGCTGGCTTGGTCAGAACGCGATATTCTACATAATCTTCGTCATCTATAGTGATAATGCATCCTCTCGACACGTATTTCTGCGAGAAGAGCCCCAGATCCTTCCACTCGTATGTGATGCCACCGTACGACTTTGCCTCTCGTGCTGACTGCGGTGGTGTAAATGTTGCTGGTGCTGGTGCGTGGTGTACTTGCGGTGCTTGTGGTGGCGGCGGTGGAGGTCCCACCGCTGCCATTGGCGTTGGTGTTGGTGTAGCTGTTATCGGTGGTGATGCGGTCCCCATGTGCGGTTGTATGACGCTGTGCCAGTCTCTTCTTCCATGCGAGGTGGGAGGTGCCGAAGCAGGAGCAGGCATCATCTCTACTTCCCTCACCGGCACTGGTGTTGAGTTGGTGGTGGTGGTGGTGGTGGCCATGGCCGTGTTGGGATGGCTCGAATGCTCGTGAACCCGCTTGTCCTCCACGGGGTTCTGCGAAACGTTGACTTGAATCTCGGCTTCCATCTTGGCCTCAATCTCAGACTTGGCTTCCAGCCTCGTCCCATTCCCATTCCTATTCCCATTCATCTGCTCCAGAGCTGCTGACTCGCCCATCATGCGTTTCCTCAGCTTCCTCCTGGCTCTCCGCTCATCAGCACACTTCTCACGCGCCCAGCGCAAATTCCGGGGCCGTTCACGGCTGTAGGCAGCCTCTGCAACCTGTTTGGCAATTTCCACAGACTTGAGAACATTGGTGGGTGTGTCCTTTTCTTCCTCTCCCTGATCAATTTGTTGCTGGCGGCTGCGGCAATACTCCTTCATTTCCAGGCGATTGAGATGGCGAAGATGGGGCTCCAGGACTACTTCGTCATGGATGATCCAGCTGTCGCCGGGCGTTAATAAGCTCTTGCAGTGGATGGCACGGCCATCGCGGGTTTCTGAAACGACCTTGAAGCGCAGAGTGCCATCTCGGCTCAGGATGCCATAGACGGCATGTTGGTTTGGTTCTGGCTCGGTGGACTCCCGCCAGTAGCCGACGAGAATGCGTGAAGTGTCAGCGGCTCTCTGGCGCGCAGACTCCCGCATGGTGAGGAGAGATGAGGTGAAGTGAGGTGATCCAACAACAGACAGGAGCGATGAGTCTATTTCCGGGTTGGGGGCTCCGTTGTTGGTCGAGAGAAGAGGGGGGACTCGTGGAGAGAGGGAGTTAGAGAGTTGGTGTTACCATGTCGAAAGAAAAACGTGGTGGTGCCGGAAAGCTGGCTGGCAGTTTGTCTGGGTTCTCGGTTCGGCTCAGGCTCTGGGTTCTGGGTTCTGGGTTTCTTGGGGGGGGCGGCGAGCGGCGGTGTGAGCTTGTGCTGGTTGGGGCGTGACGATTCTATTGGAGAAACGGGCAGGAAGAAGGGGCACCGAGCCAGGCGTTGAGTAGAGTAGTGCGTGTCGGCGCGTGCTGTCGATGGAGACGGGAAACCAGACCAGACAGGAAAGAGACCAAGACAACGGCACAGGGACAGGGAAGAATGGACAGGGAAAGGGGGCCTGAGTCTGGGTCTGGTGGTCTGGTGGCGGTGGATGGTCAGTCGGTTCGCGTAGCGTACAAATATTAGTGTAGTGTTGCACTCGACTCAGCAAGGGTTGGCTGGCTGGTTGGATGGTTGGCTAGCGGTTGGCGGGCGGGTTGGCGGATTCTTCAGTGGCTGGTATTATTAGGCGCAGGATCGGTTGGGTGAATTGCGAAAGTGCGTGTGAGCGGCGCCGGGTTGAGCTGTGAAAGTGCATGCTGTGCATTCAGGTCCAGGCGGATGACGACAACGGCGGCGATGCTGATGAAGACGAGGAGGACAGCAAAGTAATTGCAAGAACCAGTTTCGAAGAGTCACACGCTCACACTGACTGACGCTCACTCACACAATGACAATGACACTGACACTGGCACTGGCACTGACTCCCGACCCCGACACTCGCTCGCACCCGCACACTTGCAGACACCCGGTGGAGGCCGGCGGGGGGCGTGCGGGCAGCTGCCACCCGCCCGTCCGCCCACCAGGCATCGCAGACCCAGTCTTCTGCGCCATTCCTGTGCCCTTGGGCCCATCCACGGCCCAGCCTGGTGCCATGGCTATCTTCGAGCATCGTCACTCCAGTCCTCAATCTTCAATCTTCATGCCGCCGCCGCCAGGGCCCCCTCCGGCAGAGGCACAGGTACAGCGATTCGCCGCGGCGGCCAAGAACCAGATTTTTGGGCACACCACGACCAGGACTCCAAGTCTGCTCTCTGCGCCGGCATGTAGTTCCAATGTGTCCCTATGTCGATTGTGTCCTGTCGCTGTCCAATCCTGTGCCGTCCTATCCTATCCTATGCTATCCTATCCTATGTCGATGGCGATGGGGATGGGGATGTGGGCATCGACGACAATGCCTACGTGGATATGGACATTGATGTGGGCACTGATGGATGCTGATGCTTATGCTTATGCTCATTCATGCCAGGCCACATTGTGCTCACGCTGACTCCATCTCTTCATCACGCATCTACCAAACGACAAACATAAGCAAAGGCAATCGAACGACGAAGGCAAAATTGCAACGAAGAAGCACAAAAAAAAATCGCAAGACCGGCACCACCGGATCCGTGTCGTGTCCTCTCGTGCCACCAATGCATAACTTCTCTACGGAGCGGCGTGCTCGACCATCAACCAGGGCCCACCCCTCGACCAAATACGCGCCTTGTGCATGGCAGGTTGCATTGTCCCTCCTCGCCTCTCCTCTCCTCTCGCTGTCCTCGCTCGCTCATGCTGAAACCGACGCGCTGCATCCTCTTCTGTCCGCTTCCCACAGAAACCGCGCATCGTTCGCCCAAATTTTTGGAGGTGCAAAGATTCGTCGTCGTGCAAGCACTGAACCTCATTTTTTGTCAAAGGCGGCAGCCAACAGATTTGTTACGTTGACCAGCAGTAGCAACAACCAACACCGTAAGCGATCCAACAGTCGCTGACAAATGTGCAACGGCGCCAGCTCCACTTTGGTCAAATGTGAAAATGCTCACACCACACATACGCCGTAGTGCAGCAGAGCGGGGTGAGGATGACCACGACTTTGGCTCAGTACTCGGCCTCTTGCTCGCTTGATAATCAAACTCCTCTGCGCGCTCTGTCACTAACCTTCAATTTTCTCCTCCTGCACCTAGTCGCCACAGTTTGGGCTTGGCGGCAGGGGATGACAGGCCATACAAGAAACACACCTCATAACAGCATGGCCGCAAAAGATCTCACAAAACGGCCAACGGGCATTCTCGCATTTCTTCGTGAAAGCTGTCGATTACCAAAGGGGCATTGAACATCGATTCTATAATACAAATATTGCGCTGTTTACCCTCCTACGAGCCGCTGCGCGAGCCAAACCAACGTCACTGCTCATACAAGTGAATGCTGATTTTTGTGTGATTTGCCATTCAAGTGAACACCTGGAGGCGGCATTGGCGTTTTCTCCAGGTTTGTGATATTGACTACATGGTCCATCGGATCGTAATCCCAAGCTCGAAGTGTAACATGATAAAGTGTCCATATAGGCTCTGGCAAATGGCTTTCGGGCAACCACGTAAGGCTCAGCAAGCTGGCCATTAACTTGATGCATCGCAGCCACTCGGCATCAATCTTGTTGACTTCCCATTCATCATTGTCCGTCGATATGTTCAGCGACTCCAGGGTCTCGGCCAGGGGATCTCTTGGAAGGCACCTGAGGTACTGGCCCTGCCATTGCGCGGAACTGTCAATATACTCGACGCGTATGCCAACTCTCAGTGCGTCGCGGCAATAAGCAAAACTAGTATCAACATTCGCTTCCGAGTAATATGACCGTGGGTGCACAGCGTCTTCAATCATGATATCAATGACTAACCGAACGGCCGAGCCCGGTTCTAGCGACGGGAAGTTAGACTGTGTCAACTGGAGCCGCCACGTTTCTAATTCTGAGTCCTCTTCGTGTCCAAAGATGAAAATGCGGCGTTCCTCATCCAATTGCCTCGGAGCGGTCGTGAACTGGTACAACCACGGTTCGCTATCTTCGTTGTAGATGGTTTGACGCACCCATAGAGGTGGATGTGGCACGTCGTCCAGCAGAGGAAACCCCCTAATTACCTCCCAGGAACGCTTCTTGAACTCTGAATACATCGTAATCAGGATATTCGTCCATTATTAGATACTTCACCGAGCACAATCGGTTTGCTAGAGGCGCAGCAAACGCACTGGCAAAGAGGTCACATGAGTAGTCGCCCCCCAGCTCACGAGGATTCTCGATCAAAGGTCGCTCGTATCGGTAATCTCTTCCCATCTGCAGCAGTTCGAAGTTCTAGGTTTCCAGCATACACATGATGGTAGTGTAGACCCAAACTTTCTCGTCTTCGGTCGCATCGGTTGGTAAGAATGTAATCGGAAATGTTCGAAATACGCCTCCTCGCTGCACCAGGTGGCGACCGATGGCGAGCTGCAAACTGCCATTGTGGCTGGACTCGAGGGACCTTTGGTACCGTTCTAGACTGTCGTTCAGGTCGTTGGTGCTATTGATGCAGACCATCGTGCTCTCGTCAAATGACTCATCAGGTTTGGCATGGATCGTCATGTAGATGAACGTTCCATTCGTGTGCTCATAGATGACTGGATTCGGGGTACCCAGTTCAATATAATCACACTCAGACCATATGGTGGAAAGCGAAGGGATACCCTCGGTGAAAAATTGCAAAGTGCCGCAATATGCCATCCCTAAAGCGCCAATGCGTTGTTAGGCAATTTGGTTACATAGGAGTAGATGACGCCAGCACTTACCTGTCAAAAGACGATGGATCATCGTTGTCCTCCGTACATCATCGAGGAGAAAGTCGCAATACCTCCCATAGACTCCTATTCTCTTCAGGGCCCTGTGGTTCGTCTGGTGTGCGAGAGATGCGTAAAAGCTGGTAAGAAACCCGGCGAGTGCATATACCCCGCTACTTTGCGCTAATTGTACTTCAATAATCGGTAGAGGGACCTGATATCTGACAACAGGCTTCTCCTGCACTTCACCCGTTACACTGTCGTCGTTTATTCTCGTGTCTCAGGGTTCATCAACAGCAGGTCCAACAAGCCCATCGACTTATGTGCTGAGGTCCAGATTTACTTACCGTAATTGGGCAGTGGGGGGCCGGACGCTAGAAGAAAACAATCAGCCGCACTGCATGGCTCAATATTGGGTCTCCCAACAAGAGATTGCTTACGCCCTTCAGATTCCCAAATTGCTGCTCTCGGCGGGTTGTTGAAGTAAAGGCAGCGAAGAATATCGAGCACGTGCGGAAGGGATGCCATGGTTAAGACTATGATAAGGCTCTGTATGATGTTCATGGTGTTCTGGGAGACGCACAAGAGGCATTTGTCGGTCAATAAATAAGATGGTGTTCCGTGTTGAGAGCTCCTGCCTCACTGTAACTTCGCTTGCAGGGTGCTGATGGCGGGATTAGTGAGAAGGTGGCTTCGATTGATGATGCAGGTCATTCAAACAGTCTGCATGGTCAAGTGCGTGCGGCTTCTGCTTCTCACTCGATCCTTCTCGTTTTGGTTTCAATTCCGTTGCGCATTATCATACCGACGCGGCATTTGCCAACACTCCTCCGCTTAATAAACTGCCTCCACAAAATTACTTGACGAGTCTTCAAACGACAAAACATGTCCTCAGAGCATGTCAGTTAAAGTATGTGCCTGAGCCCAACGACCAAAACCTCGAGCGCTCGAGGTGGTATCCAGGAGGTTGTCATGTCTAGGTGCATGATCTCAGACCAATTTGGTTCATCTGATCACCAATTGGCTAGCCGAATGACCAATCCTCAGGTAGAGGAAAATTAACATCTTTGCGTTTCAGGATCTCGAACGAGATGTGGCACCTCCAGAATTCTTTAGGACAAATGGTCAGGTCCTTGCGCAAAGTCATATTTGCACCCAGCTTGGCGCACATCTCAGTCCCGGGAATTTCAATGACGGTCTCTTTTTGTTTCGGTATCCCACTGGCAACCAGTCGGTCGAGGATCTGAATCGTGTCATTGTCCCAGACTTTAACGCGTGCAAGAATGTCGTCAAGCATGGGATGTTGTTCATAGTTCACCAGCGAGGTTTGCGGCTCGGACTTGGAATTCCACCCGGTGACAAAGAATATTATCTTGATGATTACATCTTTATGTCCCTTCTGCGACTTGAGCCGAATACCGAGAGTGATGGCGCAGCCATCCTGTGTTGAGTTCTTCGGTGCAAAGAATACCCTGTCTTCGTCATCCCAGCGTGACCTTGGCCACACCTCATAAACTTCTACCACGGGTGATGTCTCGAATTGAAATACGTTTGGACGAGCGTGGCGCAAGAATCCTTCTAGATCAATCATCTGGCGACTTGAATCCATAGTCATATCTGAGAGGTCGGTCAGGAGGTATCTCTGCAATGAGGGGTTACATGGAAGACGGCCGGTGAATTCAACCAAACTCCATGGATCTTCTCTGACAAACTGATCTGGGCCACACTTCTTCAAGCGTACTCCTAGTGAGAGTTCTGGGTCCCAAGAACAATCCAGAGGAAGCACATACCCCCAAGTGCCGCCATCCCGAGAAATAAACTGGGTATGTGTCTGCAATTGTGTTTTGATACCACAGTTGGATACTGAGAATTCCCGTCGTGAGCCGACAGGTCGCTTCTCGAATGACCCAGATCCACTGAACAGAATAGGCGAGTCTGCCAGAAACCCGCAATAGATGCGATCTTGAGGCGTGTGTCGATGAATTGGCGGTTTGGGAGAAGTTTCGGGCGGCAGTTTCCAAGCGAATATGCTTAGGTCAGCCGTATTTCGAACAATCTCCTCTTGCAATCTCTGAAAAGCTTGCTCTTCTTCACCGTACAGGAGAGGCATGTGAACGTTGAAAATACCCAACATGCAGTACGCAGTATCCTCAACACGAGTTGTCGCTCGATGAGCGGCCCATGACATCTTTTGGGCAACCGACATGGCTGACAACGGCCTGGTACCGTCGAGAACCCTCCTATCAATGCCAGTAATCAGGGATAATTGGCTGACTAGATCGCTCTTCGTTCCGCGCATCACCCACTCGCAGTCTAAAAAGATGACGTTCTCAGGAGCAATAAGTTCTTGTAACGTCCAGCCACGCGTGAACCATCGGCAGTTTGGCAGACTTGCCTCTATCGGGCTATCGTGCTTCATGTCGGAAAGATAGGCGAAACAGACTTGAGAACGCTGGTACCACCGATACATGGAATTGATAGCTTCAGTCAGCTCGGCGCTACTCGACTTATCGATGCAGCAGGTGTCGACCCACGCATAGTTGAAATTGGCCTTCGCGGCCAATCTGCACGTCGCATGGATCTTTTGGTAGCCCTTTTTGGCCGTGCGTGCCGGACTGGCCATATCCTGGAACGAGACCTCCTCGTCTTCCCAGGTATGTGAAAGAATTGCATAGGGAGGGGTTTTGCCTCCGATGAACTCCTCGAAAAGGCCGGTGCGAGTGTTGATGAGCCGCATTTTGACCTTGAAAATGGTAAGGAGGTGCTTTCGATATGCTTTAGCCAGTATGCATCGCGGGCGGCATTAGAGTCTGTCGGGAAAACAGATGGAAAGGCGACATTCTGGGTGGCAGCCCAGCCATGTAACCGCAGCTGAGGCGTCGATGGGTCAGCCGACAAGGCATAACTCGATAGTGGTAAGTCGAGACTGTGGTGCGTGGTCGACAGATCTTATTTCTATGATATCATTTCACGTAGGGAATCGAAAGTGAGAAATAGCACTCTGCAGCAGGTAGGTAGGCTCGATGCGCACTGGTTGAACCTTGGTGTCGGTACACTTGCGAGCAGATGATGCCAGGTGCTAGCACTGCGAGCACTAATAAGGTGTGGCGGATGTCGCTGGGCGCAGAGCTCCAACCAGGCGACGGGTTGTCAACATAGTTTTCTCGCCCAACTTCGTGCCTGAACAAGCACAAATTTAGCGATTCTACTTCCACTCCGATATGCTTTTACTAAATTCAGCGTCTGAAAAGAGCTGTCACTGACAATCTGGCGCTACGGTCTTGTGGACACAGGCCCTTTTTGAAGCAACAGGTTTGCAATCACGAGTAGCAGAAATCAACGTGGTAAGCTGCATTTACATGGACCTTCAGGTATTATTACTCAAGATAACTATATGCTTTTCGATCAAGGTGCTGGCCGAAGAGTTGAGTCTCTGCTCAATTTTATCCTCCAGCAACGAGGTTCCACGACAGCGTCCTAATCGGCAGTGGTAGTCAAGATCCTGCCACTATCATCATAGAAGATCTCCTTGACCTTGACAGAACGTAGATGATCCACGCCTTTGCTCAGCTCACAGTCATGATAAAACAGATACGTCCGCTCCTCAAACTCCACAATGGAGTGATGCGTCGTCCATCCCAGCACCGGCTCAAGAATCCTCCCACCATACGTAAACGGCCCCAGCGGACTATCACTGGTCGCATAGCACAAGAAGTGCGTGTCACCTGTCGAATAGGAAAAGTAGTACGTGCCATTGTGCTTATGCACCCACGCTGCCTCAAAGAATCGTCTGTCATGGTCATCTGCCAGAATAGGCTTGTTTGTCTCGGGATCCAAAATAGTGAGTTCGACAGGTTCCGACTCAAATTGATGCATGTCCTCCGACAAGACGGCTACACGAGGACCTTGTGCAGGCGTGTGTGGTCCCTTGCGCTCGTTTGGTCCCTGGAAGAGAAGGGTTGAATGTTTCAGCGTTGCGTTCGTAGCACTGGAGCTGGCCGCCCCAGAGACCGCCAAAGTACAGATATGCCTTGTTGTCATCGTCGACAAAGGACGCCGGGTCAATGCTGTAACTCCCCTTGATGGGGTTTGGGTCCGGGACGAACGGTCCCTCTGGTTTATCCCCCTCGGCTACGCCAATGCGGAAAATGCCTTCCTTGTCTCGGGCCGGGAAGTACAGATAGTATTTGCCGTTCTTGAAAGCTGCGTCTGGAGCCCAGAGCTGCTTTGACACCCAGGGAACGTCCTCTGTGCGAAGAACAACGCCGTGATCCGTCACTTCTCCCGGCGATGGATGTAACTTGTCCACGGAGAAGACATGGTAGTCCGCCATGTCATATTGGTCGCCATTGTTGTTGAACTTGATGTCCGTCTCCCTGTCATGGGAGGGGTAGATGTAGATTTTGTTGTTGAAGACGTGTGCAGACGGGTCTGCCGTGTAGAGATGAGTTATAAGAGGAGCCATGGTCAGATTGGACGATTACAATTTGTACGGGAACAAATCGACGAGAGACCTAGTGTGGGCTTTGTAATAAGAAATAAGGGAAGAGACTTTCAATCAAACATTATCCGGTATGGTGTAGTGGCTAACATCGCTCGTTCTCACCGAGCAGCCCAGGGTTCGATTCCCTGTACCGGAGTTTTCTTTTTTTGACGATTTTTTACAATTTCATTCCTTCACGAAAAAACTGACAGTACGTCGTCTATTTAAAACCTTTTTTACAGATTCGGATTCTTTGCTGTTGTCATGTTGAATTACCCGCGCTCCGGCTAAATGAAGCATCGGAAGACGTGAACCGCTTTTCCCCCGCAAACGACTTTATCCACGATCCAGCACGGGTTTACAATAGGTAATGAGATGACATTTGACACATGGCTTTTACCTTGTGTCTTTTCAATGTTATGGGTTTGGTCTCACATGAGTGTGTTTATCATTGCATCAAAAATCCTGCACGCCCGTTTCGCCCTCTTTTTGTCCACTATCCCACCCCTCCTCTTCTTCAAACCACTTGTCTTCCTCCTCGCGCCGAACATCTCCATCCAAGTCCTCATCTTCATCCACATCTTTATACTTGAAATTCTCGTCCCCACCTTGTATAAACCTCTCCTTCAAATATTCCCTCCAGAGTTCTCTACCCCGCTCCTTTGTGTCAGCTTGCTCATCCCACACGTTATCGATATCGGACTTGGCTTTCCATGGCGACGGGGCGCTGAACTCTGTCCGTTGCTCGCCCGCCGCCTCGGTTGCAAGTGCTGAGAGGCGTGATTCTTCTCTCGCGAGATCTGCCTCGAGGACGCGCGCATAGCCTTTTGCGCGGCCTTCGTCCTGGCGCTCTTGGGGAGTTTGGTGGCATTTGATGAGGCGTTCGTAGAGGATTGGATCTGTGAGGTGGCTATTTAAATTTGTACGGAGTACATTGTTGAATATCAAACGTAGCCTGTCGTGCTTCTCCCCAACATTGCGACCGGATTGGTCAAACTGTGCGAATTTTCAGGTTTTTGTGCTTTCATACCTGCGAGTTCGCGTTCCAGATTTTCAAAGTACGATGGATGCCGTATCAAGTATTCCCTTCGTCGATTCTGCGACTTAATCTGGGCGATCTTGACTGGGGATTTAGCCGGTCGAGGGACAGGTTTGTCATAGGTGTTCGGGTCCAGCGCAGTAGACATGGCAGCCCTCCACTAAAGACTAGATAGACTGTGCTATATTTGAACTTAATTTTTCTGATCAACACTGCTGATGAGTCTCAGCCAAGGGCTACTGTCAGCGTTTGTGGTTTGAGCAAATGCTGTGCTTCCGGGTGAAGGGTTCAAGGTGCAGGTTAGCTTTCGTGAGATGTGGGGCTGAGCGTCGAAATATTTCGGTGTCATGGCTCGTCGAGGCCAATCACTGCACTTGGAGTCGCAAGAATGATGAATTATGTTGTGACGATGCAAAGTAATATGATGTGAAGGCAAAAAGTAATGAGAATATAAAGAATCCCGACTTTTAGCAAGTGATATCGGAGAGCATTCCCAAGCAACGGGATTTGAGTAAGCAATCCTGACAATAATAAGGCAGCGCCACAGGCCGGTTCGACCTCCGTCTCGTCTTCGCCAATACCATGCCTTTGGACTCTCTAGATAGGTTGTTGTCTCTCAGGCGCGGCAAACTTGGCCAGAATAACAACCGCACGCTTTTATGCGGGTGCTGGCTGCATTCTTCCTCTCTGCACAGTTGGGACTGAGCGTGAGCCAGATCTTGAACCAGGCTGGCCGACTGATCTCCACGTACTTTACTCAGTACAACCAAGGTGCTTACCGACCTATCAGGTAGGTCCTTGAAAAGCTCAATATTGCATTGTGTTTATGCGAAACGGATCTCGGTAATAGACACAGCGTGACCTGGGTGCAATGCAGGCGACCAATTGCCCATTGATAGCTCGAAAATTGACCCATCATCAACGTGACAGAGCACCAAGCATATCGCCAATTGTTCGCAGCCGAATGAAACCCACCACTGGCAACCCCGACCCGTATCGCTGATTTGCTGCTTGATGGAGGTCATACAAGATGTAGTCTCTGTCGCGCACAACCCAAAAGGTGGGTGAGTCGTTCCCTTGGTGGTGCTGAACAAGAGGCCGGATCGTGACCCACTATTGCAGTAGGAATCAAGATGTCTGGTACTCCAAATCCTGTACACTTCGTGTCGCATTAGAAGAGTAGGAATCAGGTGCTTGATGTAAAGCCCGTCAGCTCGTGATCTGCTTGCCGCCTTCAGCCCGGCAAACATATTATTGAACTTGCCAAAGAGCCATCAACTATTATCTTTCTTTTCCCTGCAGTGTGTATCCAACCATGCATGTCGTTGCTGCTAGTCTCACATTTCTGTGGCCCCTGGCAAATCTGAGTAAGGCTGACACGGTGATCGAGCTACAGTATCGCCAATCGGCTCATCAGCAAAGCTGTACCACAATTAAGTCAAGACACGGAGCAGCGCGAGAGGCCAACCGTTCCCGCTTTCTCTGCTTTCTTTTCTTTTGCATTGTATCTTCCTGTAACAGAAGCATTCCTATAGATACCGAGAAAATCCGGCTATCTGTCCCTGGTCCTCGTCCTGTTTCTCTGTGCTGATAGAATGGCATGTAGCATGGCATGGCATGGGGCACCTGGTTGCGGCTACTGACAAGCTAACACGAACATGGCTGAAAGTGTAATTTGGACCGAGTGCCGTGCATGAACAAGATAATTCTCCATGCTCCGTCAATGTGCTTGAATGAATCAAGACATCTAACCGTGGCTACGGGGCGCCTCTTTTTATTTTTCCATGCCAAGTCATCCTCAGGTTGAAGTTGGGCTGCAAAGGACGCGCAACAGCCACGCCTCATCCCCAGACTTGTTGTGAGCTGCTGAGGACGTCGGACAATTCTTTCTTGTATCTTCTTTGAGCACCAGGCGCAATGATAACGATTCGTCTAACCGCCTAACATCGGCAGCGGCGGCAACAGCGCATAAACCCAACGAGATAAAGGACGCTCTCCGACCCGTCATCGTCGGCTGATGCTGGCCTTCACGCTGGCCCAAACCTGCTGATGGCGCCCAACATTGCGTCGCGCATCAAGGCGCGGTTCACGAGGCAGCGGCGTTCGACAATCTCGTCGTCGTCCTCTCGAAGCGGGCTTGGAGAGTCGTCGATTCTGACACGGCCGAGCCAAAGCAGTCGTGAGCCGTCCCTTCCTCTCCCACTCTCAATTGACGGCCAGCCAAACAAGCGACGACCATACGTGTAGTGAGATTCCCAGCCCGGGGACCACCAGCGACATCCACGAGGATGGGCCTCGCAAGGAAAAGAAGAAGAGGCTGTCGCTGTTGCATGTGAGGAAAGGGCGGAATCTCGTGTCCAGCAGCTCGGATCTGATCGAACACTCCAAAGCATCTGGATCCAACTCCAACTCCCACTCCAACTCGCACGATCATTGCACGGCAGCGCACTGCAGCAACAGCAACAAGAGGTCAACAGGGCATTTCCAGGCGGCTCAGGCTCCCCCCTAGGCGATGCCCCAGGCGACATGGAGACCCCTGGCGGGCAACAACACCAGCACCAGCACCCGCACCCAAGCTCGCCGGAGCAGGCGCTCCAGGCCTGTCACTTGTCACCTCCTGCTCCTTCCCCAGCAGCCAATATTGACCAGGCCGCGCCCCGTCATGGCCCTGCTCCAGCCGCATCTGCATCTCGATCCCATCCTCAACCTCCACCACCACCACCATCGCAGTGCTCATCTGCCCAGCAGCCACCACCGCCATCGCAGTCGACACCCTCGCCCACCTCGTCTCCCGTAGGACCTGCGGTAAATTCTCCGAAGTTCGCCAGCTTCGACTCCTCTCAACCTCTTCTGAGGAGACTACAGAATTCTCAGCTTCGCAATACCAGTGTAGGGAGCTCAGGAGCCACAGCGTCGGCTGCCTCTGCTGCGGACCAGACGCATCCTGGCGACGACCCCGAGATCGATCCTCTGTATCGTCCGCACCATGGCCGTGAGTCCGACCAGCTGAGCTTTGCTTCATATCCTGCAGTCGAATTGGCCCTTGCTGCTGCCTCGGCCCAGACTTCAGCTTCGGGTGCTGCAATTGACCAGCAATCATCTCGACGGCAGAGTCTTTTCGCTAGCCGCCAGACAAGCCTGATCAAGACCTTGCTTCGATCCAATCAACCGGCCGGGCTCGCTGGCACAGAAACACGAAACTCGATAGACGTCAATATGGTCTCTCGAAAGATCTGGGTCAAGAGGGCGTATGCTTCAGCGACCACCATCACCATCAACGAAGATGATCTGGTTGACGACGTTCGAGACATGATTTTGCGTAAATACGCCAATTCGCTCGGCCGTACATTCGACTCACCAGACCTTGTCATTCGTCTGCATCCGCGCGATCAGGAAAAGGAGCGGACTCTCGGTCCCGAGGAAATAATGGCCCAAACTCTTGATGCATACTATCCCGGCGGCCAGACCGTTGACGAGGCCCTCATTATCGATATTCCCCGCAGGACTCTAAAAGCTTCCCCGCGCGCGCCGATGCCTCCTGGGACCACGACATACTACATCACGGACGACGGTCGACCCTCGGAAGCCGGTGAGGGCTACTTTCCTCCCATAGTTTCCATACCTTCTCATCCTCCGCATTCTGTGCCAGCTATTCCCAACGGGACCCTACCTCACTCCATATCAGTTCTTGGAACAGGTCATATCGCTCCGATCCCATCACCCGGTGGCACACGAACACGAATGCACAGGGAGCGCTCTGAGCGGCCTCGATTAGGACGAACCCATACTTCCTCGCCCACGATACTCGCAAGTCACAATTCGGGAATGCAGACGTCCACTACTGTCAATCACACTACACAGAATTTCGTTCCTCGGTTGCCACATTCGCGCACTCATTCGAGCTCTTCGGACCGTCCGACAGGATTGCCTACGGTGAAGTCGACCCTACCGAAATCTCCCGCCCCAGAGGCAACCCCTGTTCGCGTTGCTACACCTCCACCGCGGTCATCGTCGCCGAGGGCATCTAGCACTCGCCCAAGGAGGAGCAAGAAAATCTCGGAGTATCCGAATCCAGCCAACATGCTGAATGGAAGCGTCCCGCCAATTAATGTCCTTATCGTCGAAGACAACCCTATCAACTTGAAGCTGTTGGAAGCTTTCGTGAAGAGACTGAAAGTGAGATGGCAGACTGCTATGAATGGTAGGGATGCAGTCAAGAAGTGGAGGACTGGCGGTTTCCATCTTGTACTCATGGACATTCAACTCCCCGTGATGAATGGTCTCGATGCTACACGCGAGATAAGAAGATTGGAAAGAGTCAACTCCATTGGTGTCTTTTCATCAACAGACAACAGTACTGGAACGGACGAGAACGAACTCAAGGATCAGGATCGGCTTCAGAATCTATCCCTGTTCAAAAGTCCCGTTATCATTGTCGCCTTGACTGCTAGTTCGCTTCAAAGCGACAGACACGAAGCATTGGCCGCTGGCTGCAACGATTTCTTGACCAAAGTACGTTAAGATTCTCTCCGCTCGAACAAAAGTAGCCCCATACTGACCCGAGCTTCTAGCCCGTCAACTTTGTGTGGCTCGAGCGAAAGGTGATGGAATGGGGCTGTATGCAAGCCCTCATCGACTTTGATGGCTGGCGCAAATGGAAAGAAGCCTACTCTCAACAAAATGAAGAGAGGGAGGCGGCCAAAAAGGCTCAGGCAGCCAAGGCCAAATCCAAGAAGAGCCGCTCCACGTTGGGAGTGGCAGCTTGATTCGACAAGCTGTATATACATGTTCGATAATGACTCTTGAAGCGATGACGACGACAGTATGTTTGGATATATGGTACTCTTGAACACCGGCCAGGGGGTGTGTTCTGGTCCGCGAAGTAATTTTTTTGGGGGGAATATTTGTGGCATGGCAGACCAGTATATGATTGTAAGAATATTTGCAGGCACGGAGCACTTTGTGCATGGAAACTCTCAGCGACGTGCGCGGCACGTCAGGGAACTAGATTAATACCCACATGCAAATATCAATTTATTTTGTACAATTTTCACTCTTACATATTACTTGGTCTGCTTAAGTTCAGGTCTTGGTAGGGTCAGGGGAGAACTGAAGTGGTAGGCGGAGCGGAAAATAATGGGGCCGCACCAGCCGAAAAATTAGTATCCCCAACCTTGAACAGTTAGTCTCTGAAACCTCAATCACCACGCGACCGAATTCAAACCCCCCTCCCCCATCTTCAAGTCAACCTGGGCAATTCGTCTCAAGTAAGCTTCATCAGAGCTGGGTAGACGACACATCATCACAATGCCCCCAAGGATAAGCGGCTCATCGGCTGCCCTAGCGGCAGACCTTGCTCTCCCTCAAGCGACGAGGTCAGCTCCCCCATTCGCGCGATCATTCTCCTCGACACAATGCCGCGAAAAAATGAGCCGAGCTCGACAGCAAATGTACCAATGGCTAAAGTCGCGAGACGGCCAGGAGCTGGCAGAGGGTGGCCGAGGCCCTCGATATTTGGGTCCTTTCCAAGACCAGCCGTTCCCTCAAAACCCTCTCTTCAGGAGCCAGCCTGTCCTCGATGAGCAAACACGAGAATTGATCTGGAACAAGGTCACCAAAAGGGGCGAGTCATTAAAGGCCGTCTCGGCAGAGATGGGAGTTGATGTGCGACGTGTTGCCGCTGTGGTGAGGCTAAAGGAGGTGGAGAAGCAATGGGTGAAAGATGTGAGTAGCTACCATTTCCTGCTTGGTTCCCGATATGCAGCCATTGCATCCCACGCACGCAACATGATGAGACAACCATAAAAATATTTTCGATTAGTCTTGAAGACATACCCCATGGTTAATTTTTTATTATTCCTGATACTTGCAATTCACCCACCATCATGCGCTTATTAGTCCAAAGAGAAAGCTTCTGTGCTAATGGCGAATATCAGGGCAACAAGCTGGCCATTCCATACGCTAAAGCCGTCATGAGCATGCTGCCCAAGACATCCTACCGCGAAGGCGAGAAGAATGAGTCACACGAACCAGTCAACGAGGTCCACGTCCACAAGCTGACGATGCAACAATTATTCGTGCCCGTGTCCGAGTCGAGGCAATTCACGCGTGAGGATGCCGCCAAGGCCTTCCACGAGACGATGCTTTCAGTCGATGCGCGCTCCCCACAACCCCAACTTATCAAGATGGAACGCGATATCCTGAAGGGCATGTCAAGAGAGGAAAGCAAGGAGAAGTTCAAGGCCCGTGTGCAGAAGGAGGAGGATGCAGTGGCCAAGAAGCTGGCAGAAGAACAGGCTAAGGAGGAGCAAATGACATCGCGTGTGAAGATGGATCGATACGAGTTCCGATTCAAAGAGATTGTGGTGGACGATGTTGGCCGAAACGGGCGGTCACGGAAGGGCACCGGATGGAGATATGGTGCTCCCTTCGACGACCGCAAGCGTGGAGTGGTCAAGATTCCCACGTCCGTTCCTTGAGCGGTGTAGAATTACCCTGTACTCTTTTGATTTGTGTGGCGGAGGTACCTAGCGATGGCAATCCTGACAAGCCTTTACGAGCTTGGTTGTATAATACGATAAAAATCTATGTAACGATGCTGTACACACCAAAAACAATCATCGAACCCATCTCATAACGCCGCATTGTGCCTTCATTTACGGTCTAACAAGTCCTGCTCTGAGAGAGTGGTCTGCTTGTAAACCAATGTTGTCACGCTTACAACGCGGGCCGTGACGTATCGCCATTCGTCGCAGTTGCTTCCACAATGAAGTTCTTCCGTATTTGCTCAATCTCCTCCGGCGTCAACTTGCACTGGTTCAGCACGTACTCTTCCACCGAGCCATGCTCTTCCCGTATCACGTCCAGCGTGGCAAGCATACTTTCCGGTCTACACACTAGGTTAGATAAACAGCCATATCGCCATGATAAATGAAAACACTCACCTTGAGCTCAACATCCTCATCGCTCCCTCCTCATCAACCACCACCCCCGGCGCACTCATCAGCCTCTTCACCATCCCCGACTTCAGCGGCGCCAGTCCCTCATCCGTCAACCCATACTCCCACGCAATAGTCTGATCATCCACGCCACACAACGACAGCACAATCGCGCAAACCAGCCCCGTCCTATCTTTACCCGCCGTACAATGCACCAGGCACGGACTGGGATCCTTCTGCGCCAAATGCCGTAGGATAGGCGCAAACGCTCGCTCTCCGCCGGCGCTCAATATGCCCCTGTACGCAGATACAAACCCCGCCGTCGTATCGACCGCCGTGTAGTCCTGGTACCGAAGGGCAATAGCCTCGGGCGTGTAATCAATCTTCTTGAACACGGGGACGTGATGCCGCGTCAGGTGGGGAGGAGCAGAGGAGCTGGCTTCTGCGACGGCGGAACCGCCCTGGCGATCTACTTCGACGTCGGAGCGGAGATCGAAGACGTGCGTTATGGAGAGGGCCTGGAAGGAGGGCACGGCGTCGGGTGTGGGCGCTGCGGAGCGGTAGAGGAGGCCTGGTTTTGTGCGGGATGTTGTGTGTGGGATGGGGATGTTGCCTATGTCGCGGAGGTTGGGAAGGGCGGATTGGTGAAGTGCGAGATCTATCATGGCTCGTTTCTTTTGAATTTGAAAGGTGTTGTGATGAGTTCTGATGGTGGTGTGTGATTTGAGCGCGTTGTGTGACACAGGTTTGTGCTGTGAATGTGAATTGTTATTTTTTTTCTTGTTAGCAAGTGCATTTGGGTTTTTGCTGAAGCTTTTTGGGCCGAGGTTTGGATTTTGGGCGCCGATCGGACGACCTCAATTGCTTTCCCAGACGCCACTTTCCTATTTACACTAGAGCTGCGCTGGCACGCCATTTCCGATTCCGATTTTGATTGATGAACCCCGCTGCGGGTTGGAGCTTGAATCCCGTGTCATTCTATTATAGAGAACCACCACTTTACGATACTGGTTTGAAGATGATTTCTCGATGTCATGAAAATTGATCTACTTTAATCGATGAGTCTACAGTTTTAAATGGCAGGACCACACGCTTGAGCAATTGACACCTGAGCATGCCTAAGCCTACTGGATGTGCTTTACATCGTAGACTTCGCCCCTACAGCCTCTGTCGAAGCATATTTTGCACATCCGGGTCAAACAGGGCCCCAAAGGCATCGAAATACAGAGAAGCACCACAGTGATTCACCTGCTCATGAGTGCTTCCTGGCGCGAAACCTCGTTTGCCCAATTTCCCTCGTCTGCCAAGTTTCGAGCCCGGCGTAACGCCCGCGCAGTTATCCTCAGCTCGACCGCCGCGAATCAGACAGATCTCTTTTCCTCGACACTCATCGCCACACTCTTTCACATTCCAGTCAGTGTTCTTATTCTGCCAGTAGACGTCGAAGGCAGTCCCGTTCTTCTCCCATACCTCAGTCAAGTTGTGCCACTTTGCAGGAGAGAGCTCGTAGTTCCAATCTGTACCCTCGGAAAATTGCGAACCATAGGCTGCCTTGGCGCTGTAAGACTTTCCAAACGGGGTCAATCTGGAACATTGGGTCGCTCATATCAGCGACATAAGTCGTTGAGTCCACGATGCGGTTGCTCCCGTAGTCCACCGTGTATACCTTAAACGCAGGATTGCCGTCCGACGGGGTTATAGACGGCGCTATGTACGACATGGCGATGGCATTTTCGGCAGTTTGATCTTCATCGGCGCCGTAGTTAATCTGTACCTGATCAACGTGCGTGTGGCCGAACAACATGGACCGGATGGTCGCTCTGTATCGCGTCACGATGCGATTGAAGGCATTCGAGGCGTGGCGAATGGCGTCCACGTCCCCCATGGGCATGTGTCCTACGATGAATACTTGCTCTCCTCGATCTTCTGCCTTCTGAAGCTCATCCGCAAGCCACTGGAGTTGGCCCTCAGGGTCAAGGTCGAGCGGGTCTTTGTACAGCCACAGGTTGGCGTAGTAGTACAGGTTGGTGTTGATCCATGACACGCAAGTTCAGGTTCTTGTGGAGAAAGGTATATCGTCCTCGAAATTCTGTCGGGTCGTCGGCCCTTTTAAAGAGCGGCTTCCAATTCCCGGAGAGGAGATCGTAGAGCTATTTCACGCTGTACTCCGCTGGGACGGCGTGCGGTGGGAACGAGTTGACTGGTGATGCTTCGTGATTGCCGACGGCGGGTAAGACGGTGCGGAACTGGCCTTTCATCTTTTCGTACGCAAAGTTGACTGCAGATAAAAACAATGTTAGAAAATCTGGTAAGTGATGTTTCAGGAGCCGCTGAAAAGGCATTTCTTTCTCTCTCGCATATAAAGATCGCAGACGTACTTCTTTCAGCATTGTTCAACACGGTTGTGTTCCAGACCTGTCGCTCAACGATATCTCCAGTGAAGATCGCAAACAGTGCATCTGGTACAATGCTCCTCATCGCCCTATACATGCTCTCTTCCAGACGGTAATTCGCGTCACACGTCTTGGGGTGTCCGAATGGACCTGCTGGGAATCTATCCTTGCCAGAAGGATGCGGAACCGATGAGTTTCTGATACCAAAAACCATGAGCTTTCACTTCTGAAAATGACCAATCTTTCTTTCTTTACTTGACAAAGAAGAAGTGTTTAAAAATGTGTGTCTTACCTCCAACACAAGACCGGATTATCGCACTCAGCACTCGCACCAGCTACGTAGTGCGGATCGATGTGTAGGTCCGAAAAATGAATGACCTTGTACGGCATATTGCCGTTTGTGGGCACCCGAACGCGCTCTCTCGTCATTGGAGCCAGAGTTAAATTGACCTTTGGGTTAACCAGTGGACAGACCTGCAAGACGTTATTGCAGAATAAACCGGCGGCTTCAGACGTCTTGACGCCTTTCATGCTTCGAAGGGCATTGGCGACGAGAGGGCCGTGCTGCGCGATGGATTGGTGGCATATTTCTTTGATCGGGCTCTGTTTTTGAATCAGCAAACGCTCTCTTTGCCGCGAAAGACTGTGTTGGTGATGGTTTGTGATCATGTTGATGACTCTTACATTGACATAAGAGTCGATGATGGCGCAAATCTCCTTGCCGGCTCCAACAAAGTACTCGTCTGTGATGGCAAACTTCTGCAAGACGCTTAAGCCGGTCTGCAGAATATTATTTTCTATGCGAGTACGGCGCGAGGAAGTAAAGAGTGATGTACCCGGCAGTTTGCGCACGTTATACCATGATTGCCGCCTTTGTTGTTGACGAAGGATAAGAGGCTGTCGAAGGCACCTGGGTAGAGTGACCTGAAGCTTAGTTTTGCTGCATCAAGCTCATTTCTGTCCTCATGTTTTGATGTTGCAGCTGAGTAGGCGGCGCCCAACGAGAGCAGCAGCTTGAGGATCCCCATGATGGCAGTGGGCTGGACAATGGTTCCGTTGATACCCCAGTATATCGTGATATGCAAGACGCGGAACGCTGAAGTATGAAAGAATGATCAACCGCGCTCTGCATCACGAATTTCATGAAGCAACTCAGAAGTTCTATGTTTCATATCTTCGCGTAGCAGGACGCAACGCGTGAAGCGGAAGCCCACTGTTTTCTCATCTCGATTATAGTTTGCGCTGCCTGAGCCACGTCTCCAATGGTGTGTCATCGCTACCTGGGTCGATTTAGATCAAAGCTAGATGATTGTAACTTCGAAGAGAGAATTTCTAGCCGTCAATATGAAAAGGAAATCTATTGCACGCGATTCCGGTGCATTGTGTCGACAAATTGGCTTAACAAGGGCGACGCCCGTAAACGTAAACGTAAACGTGCAGTAGCAGTTTACTGTCATGCTTGGCTTGGCCCCGGCCAGAACTCCAACTCTTCAAAACATGTAACTGTATGTATTCAAATTCTAGCGTACCGTGGCGCCAAAGACTGTTAGTAAGCGTGAACTATTCATGGCAGGGAGTCTATCTTACTGATAATCAGCGATGTATGACCGAACGCACTCAATTCTACAGGGACACTATGCAACAAAACATTGACATCAGGGTGACGTAACTCAAACTGTTGACGTCCAGTTGCCATTAAAATTCTAATCTGGTATTAATTCATTTCGATTGCCGTCGTGACCTAGTCCAGTCACAGGTTATGTCTGATAAACGAAGGATTTACTACTAACTCATCTCAGCCCGAGCTGCTGCCTTGATCAAAAACATCAAGGCCAGCAGCCCAGCCGCATAATTTTGACTCTCAAGCAAAATCTTCTCCGGGACATTCTCCAGGGGGCGCATATCCAAGTATTGTTGATACTGCGGCCGATCCGACCGTACGTGCCAGCCGTGCGACTTGCCCTGGCTGACCTCCAAGTCAATCCATGCACCGTCTGCTCTGGCCGAATTGATGAAACTGATAACGTCACTGAGGAAAAGATCATCTGATCCAACATTGACCCAAGTATGAGCCGGCAAGACCTGCCGCTAATTTCCGTGCTCTTTTGCCAATGGTGTCGTCAGGTCTATCAGATCCCGATTCACATCGATACCTGTGACCCGCGAATTGCTTTGTGGCCCTTGTGCGGTCACTAGTTTGACGCAACGATCCAGACACAGCTTGTCAAGCATGTCTCTATCCTTGTTACTCTTGAATGACGCGCCAGAGTTTCTCAAATTTACCCATGGAAATAGGAAAAGAGCTCCTGCTGGGCGCGGTATTTTGGCAGCTGACATGGCCATCAAACCCGTTAGAGCGAGATGCCCACCAGCAGAGTCCCCTCCGATGATGATTTTCGCTGGTGAAACGCCTTCAGTCTCTGTCAGATAGCGATATGACAGAAGAGCTTCTTCTTGCTGCCGCGGGAACGTAGCAGATGGCGCGAGAGTGTACTCCACGGACAAGATGCTGATTGTGACGCCTTGAGTGGCTGCCATTTCTGCAACTCGAAGAAGACTCACCGCGAAGCCTAGAGCGTCTCCAAAACAATACGCGCCGCTGTGAAACCAGAGCAAGACAAAGTCGCTATCTCGAGGCTTAGTGGGTTTACCAGGCGGGCCTTTACAGATCCAGTATCCTTCGACGGAATGTTCTGAGACTTTGATGCAGGTGTGGCCGCTCGCATGTCCAAATCTGTTAGAATGCCAAATCGTGTTCGGATTGCGCGGTTCGAAGGCGCGCCGCAAAACCCCCACTGGCATAAATGAAATCCTATATTTCATTAGTCTTTGTGTTTGCATCACTTTCGGCCACGGGACAGAGCATGCGAAAGAATGGGGAGGCGAGCTCGGGAAGAACTAACTCGCGCATAAAAGAGCGTTTAGCATCTTCAATAAACGGTATATCTGACGTAGAAAAACTCTTCGAAAGAGGAATTTTACGACTTTCCATGATGCAATAATGGTTATCGCCCCGTAGAGAGTAAACTTCTCCCAAATACTTCGCTTGTCACCCAGACCGAGCCATTCTGGATCTGCGACAGCCATAGCAAAAATTGAAGCTTGACAGTTCTCTGCTCCCCAAACAAAAATCAAGGCTTAGTAAAAACACGCTGTCGGGATGATCCATCATTTTGGTGAATTTTTTTGTGACATATATTCGTCTCACTTGAACCCGTCCCACTTACACCTCGGCAAGCTGCAACCTTGGTGTACTAATTTGGTTAAGACCATACAATCTAGCTGCATTTTCGGCGTTTTGGCGACGTCGAGCTTCCCTCTCTAACCCATGATCATACTAGCAGAGTAAGCGGGCGCTAGCCTTGAAAAGTCCAGGCTAGTTATGTCCAGAAAAAGCAGCACTCAGTAGCGATAGATCCCCTTCTATCTGGTGCCGACTGGACCGCTTATTCAGCGGTATCAATGAGTTACTGCCCGTCAATGTCAGACTCGGAAGCCGTTAAGTGAACTCAAGGGCAAGTCTTGGCTCAATTTCGTTAAAGCCACGTACCGTATCTTGCCCAGTGATGTGTTGAGGTTGGCTTGTGGAAGTCGCAAAGAGCCGAGGCAGATTCTCAATACGATTCTCGAGTGGGGGTGGCTTTGCAGATCAAAGGCTTGTATTGCGTAACCCATCTCTCATCAACACGCACTGTATAATTAGTGGGACATGGGATCTCACTTACCTTACCCTCGCGAAGCAATGGACAAATAGGTGGTCCTCGAATGTCACTGTCTGGAAAACTCACCACCAGCGGTATGAATGGCAAATCATGCCCGGACGAAGTAGATGCGACGGCCATCGCTCGGTACCGATCCGAAGACCAACTCGCCCGAAAGCGTCAAATCGATCGAGTACGGCATAAGGCCAGCAGGGCAGAAGACAAGGAGCGCCTGCGAAACATTGAAAGGGACCTTGGGATCCTGCGAAGTGATTTGCAAAGCGTCCTCCATCATGTGGGCTCCCTACAGTCCTCCCATACCAACTCCACGACCACGTGCGATTGCCCTGGACATACAAGGCTTAGCTCTGATGCACGAGAAAGTTTAACTGCGGAATCTCCAAGCTTTGTTTCGGCGCCTCATAATGGTTTCGACAATTCCAGCTTGGCTGCTCGAGCCCTGAAGCCTGACTTACATGGAGCTATTGTCGCCCCACAGCATCCGCGCGTGTACATACTTACACCAATGAACATATTAACTCTATGCTACTGTGGTATCCAACATCAAGAGTCAATCGATTGCCCCGAATTTTCATGTTTCGGCTTCCTATACCGCTCTCACACCGCGCTGTCACGCGATCTCCAATCGGCTACACGACTGCCTAGGAATCCAACACTTGAGGAAATGATGCTGCCAGCCTCGGAAAATGCGGGGGAGCCGCCGATAGCAGCTATCGGCTCAGTCCTCAAGGGCTTTCAGATAGCTAACTTTCGGACGTATTGTGGGATCTATCTTCTAGCCTACCGGCTGCTAAGGGTATAAGTTCTCTACATTCACCTGCACATGCACCACGCCAGCAACATAGAATCAAGTCACTGATAGCAGACGTTCATAGTGGCGCATATGTCCTGACACAGAGACCTATGAGGACTTACCGGTTTGGTTACGACCAACAAACGTCCAGAACTCTTTCCCGCACCTTATTTGCATCGATTTCATACCATGGCCGGAGCTCAGAGACTATCTGTGCCCGCACAGGGGAGACAGAAGGCAGTCTGTGGACATCTACCTGAAATCATATCGCCTGCGTTGGCCAGATGAAAGCAACGTGTCGGAGCGAGATGCGGACGCGGATTTCAAGCTTGACGAGACCTTCGAGAGTGTTGCGTGTGACTTGGCCAATTGGAGGATGGACTCCCCCTGGAAAGACATATTTCCCGACTTAACCGGCCTTGTCAGTGTTTAGCGAGATACCTCTCACCGTTATACCATGATACTTTGTTCGTTTCGTTTGGAGTTCAATTGATTTGTCCATGCTGCCTTTAGGGGCCTTGTTTTTCATCAAGGCTTCCGAAAAGTTGATAAGAATGATCATGCGCAAATGTTACTCTATGTCATTGACTTCCTCGACGCTATTACTCGTGAGATGCAATAAGAGGCATGCCACAATCGTTCACAAACCATCTACTTTCTCGCTTCTTTCTTTGTGGAGTTGTCTATGGTTGACCATAGCATGCTTGTGCTTACTATCTGCTTTCAGAAATGTGCTGTAGGCATTGTACTAAGAGGAACAGCTTGAGTGCGGTCGCTCCTGGCCAATGTTCATGGTGCATATGGGATCTGCTGTGTTGACCACGGAGGGGTTGCTCTCTAAGTACGCGCATGATGTCAAGTCTGACGGCTTCGCCAAATACATGCAACTTTAGAAAGCCCGGCCTAGTAAGTCCTTTTGGGCGACGA
Source organism: Periglandula ipomoeae IasaF13 (assembly GCA_000222875.2). Lineage (NCBI taxonomy): Eukaryota > Fungi > Ascomycota > Sordariomycetes > Hypocreales > Clavicipitaceae > Periglandula > Periglandula ipomoeae. The sequence continues at coordinate 100,479 of AFRD01000056.1, forward strand.
GGCATAATATAGAGAGTGGATGTTGATCAATGTCTCGCCACGCTTCTTCCATGGTACCTTGCACCCGTATTGGTCCACAACGAACTAATCGTGCAAACACGCTCTTGTTAGTCACCCCCTGCGTGGTGTTGCTTTTTTTGCAAGCAAATTCTGGCCGCTTCGGTATGCATGCTCGCTGACCACTCCCATTCTCAGCGCTCAGAAGTGACCAATGAAAAGCGATCGCAGTTGAATGCAATCGATGTGCGATGCGACCTGATGCGATCACATCTCAATGAACGGCACCCTGAGAGCAACTTAAATACCCTTCCAATGTCGCCAAAATTGCTCATCATCTTTCCAAATTCTTTCTCTCTTCCTACAAGCACAACCATTCGCTTTAAGCTTCTCTCAATCACGCTTTTCCTTTGCTAGATTCTCTTCCTACACCAAGCCATGGATTCGATAACTCAAGGATCGCAAAACCTGTTCAACTTTGACGCTGACGCATGGTTCACGAGCTTGAGCGGCACTGACGCGCCGAATGTCTTTGCATTTCGAGGCATAGAGCCAGAAAATAAGAGACGGAAATTAAATATGGAGAAATGTGAGCGTTGTCGCAAAGACAAGAAGAAGGTAACTGCACCTATTACCATATGCTCTAATCTTCCTATAACTCACACGACTTCAGTGTGAGCCGCAACCTCGAGACGGACAAACGAAATGCCATCGTTGCCAGCTTCTGGGACATGATTGCTCGCCCAACACACGGAAAAAGAGGGTCTTTGCGAGTGCAAACCCGCCTCTGCCTGCGAAACAAGCATCCTCTTTGCCACTAAATCATGCCCTTCATTTTGTCCGTAGCTTCGACTTTCCTCCCCGGTGGAAATTTGGTGTGTCAGAAAAGTGGACTTTACGTCAATTGTAAGTTAACCTGGGACATCATGTAACGTGTTTCTTAGCACTTTCCCTAATGCATCGTTAGATATGACGCGATAGGCGTTGTACAATTGCTTGAACAAAGACGCACTTTCTATCAGGAGGCGGAGGAGAATTTCCAGCAGCTATTTGGTGAGGGTGACCGACGCTGCATTGAATATCTAACGGAAGCGATGAGGGAGAATTGCGAAGACGACAGTGACGACGAGAGGGACGACGAGAGGGACGACGAGAGGGACGCAGTGGAGGACGGCGAGGATGATGATGAAGACACTTTCCGCAAGACCGATCGAGAAAAGCGCGTGCTTATAATGCAGCTGTTGTGTTTGATCGATAGCGGCTTGAAACAGGTTGGAAATACCGCCTTTTTTGACCTAGAGAACGCTCGGAGGCAGCTGCTCTTTCCAAGCAGACCAATCTTTGACACCTCCTATTTCGACACAGATATGGTCGAAGAGCTCTGCAAGGCTGAAGATTTTGTCGGTGCATACACAGCTCTGCAAAGCATTGCGGACAGCACACCTTTGGACACATACGTCAGGATGTACCACAACATTTACGCAAGTTTGTACCTCAGAATTGCGGCATTGCCGCGTAATTTGGGCGTGAACATCCCCAGATGTGTTCTGAAGGCTCCTATATTGTTCCGACGTGGTGTTTGGCTTGATCTGGCGGAAAAAGAACGCTTTCCGCTTTCGCCGGGTAGTTCTACCAACTTGTCCTCTCACAGACTGCACTGGCTCGACGGTGCTTCATAATCTGGCGGCAGTCAGGCCGAAATACGCGCCTGAAATGTGCGTGCGCACTTTTATTCCAAAGGATGTCCCCATAAATCAACAAGATTTTCTCGGTCGAACAGCGTTACATGTTTCCATCGAAAACAGTAAAATTTTTATGACTGAATATCTGATAGCCAATGGTGCAGATGTTACGTTGAAAACCAAATTCGGCCATACTCCACTGCATTATGCTGCAGCACACGGGTCCAGAAACTCCTGTGAGTTGCTGGTGGAAGCTGGGGCTCGCGCGGACACGGAAGATATTGCTGATAGACAGCCTATATTCTATGCATGCGCTCGTGGATGCAGCGCGGTCGTTGAATATTGACTCGACCAGTTGCCTGGTGACGCAGAAATGAATGCTTTCTATTTCGAAGAAAACGGCCCAATTGACGCAGCTTTATGGGATGGGCACGAATCTGTCGCTCTGGCAATCGCTAAGCGGTTTAACCTGGGAAAGCTGGACCCCAAGGCGTTATCAAACTTGTGGAATCTTGCCACTTTTTTTGCGAGCTGGAGCCTTGTTCGGCTTGCTTTCCGTCATATTGGAAGTTCTGTGAACCAACGGAACAGGGATGGTAAAAGCGCTCTGTGGGTGGCTGTGGAAGAACAAAATCTCGAGATGGTGAAGTTCATTTTGAGCCATCCAAAGTTGAACGCTGGTCAGACTGCCTCGGGCGGTACAACCGCTCTTCATATAGCCATGCTCAAGGGCAACTTCGATATTGTGTCAGCAATCGCAACTCGTGCTGACTGCTCACTCTTCGGAAAGGTGGAAGAAACTTCTCGCTGGACGCTGCCAGAACATGTTGGCAAGACGGCTTACGAGCTTGCGGTTCAAACCGAGCACACAAAGATTGCGAATTTTTTGCGAGATCTGATGGCCAAGACAGACGAGCCAAAAACCATGTCGGTGCAACAAACAGTGACAAAATCCTAATGTTGGCGTCATTGATATTGGGTAGGTTAGATAAGTTTAGGCAATGAGTATGTTTAATTTGCACGTCCGTAAGCCTTGTCGCAATGAGGCGGAGACATTGGCAATACCCTGACTGCAGCTGCCAATATTGATCCCTCAGCCCTTGCGGCTGCTCCCGTCATATATCAGATCATCAGCAGCGCCGCCGTGCCCATCCAGTACCGAATTACATGACCACTCGGCCCGCCATGCCATGATATTGTAAACCCTGTCGCCCGTGCGGCTGAACAGCCCCCCCAGTAGCAAATAGCAAAATCAGCCATGGTACGCATATCTCCGAATAGTGCTGCAATGAGCGGTCCAAGGCGTCTCTTGGTTTATATCTGAGTTGGCCGCCAGGCGACGATGCGTCTCGAGCGCTATGCATCCATGAAATGCCGCGGCCCTAGACGATGATTACTGAAACCGGCTTATGGACGGATCATTCCAGGCCAACCTTGCTGGCGTGGACACTGACCCTACGAGTCAATCATGGCAACATACTGCTTGCATCGCTAGCACTACTCGTGACGTTGGCCAGCGCGAGCTGTTGGAATATCGTCGCCTTCGCTCTTCATGCTGCGAAAGTCCGCAATCGCCCCACGGATGCGGTGAATTTGCAACATCAAGTCAGTCTACGAAATGCCCGTAGCTCCATTGGGACCTTGTGGGAAATACTCAAGATCCATCGCGCATGGTCTGCGAGGCGTCCGCCAAAGCTGCTGGCGCAAACATGTTCCGTCGCAATCCCAGCATTCCTGGTCTTCACTGGGTTTTCCATCGCAACAATCTTCACGTCAAGGGTTGCCAGCAAGTCGTACAACACCGTTGTTGCCCGGGTCAACGAGGATACCTGCGGCTTCTGGAGCTACAATAAGACTGACATCCGCGGATTCGCCGCGCAGAGTGCGAAAATGAGTAACGACACACTTCAAGCGAGAACATATGTCAGCAACTTCTACGCCGGTGGCTCGTCTGGTTCTGTTACGGCTCGATCCGTCTTTGTCAAGCCAGCCCTGCCGTACAATACCAACCACAAGACCCCATGTCCGATGCCAGCGAGCAATCGATGTCTTCTCGGGCCCAACGCAGCATACGGTGTAACTACTGACATGTTGGACTCTCAAACCATGCTGGGGGTTAATGCTCCCGAGAGAGACCGCATCACTTTCCAGCTCAGCGTGACTTGCTCTCCGCTCCGGACATCAGACCTTGTTGAACAAAGAGAGGTCAAGAATCGCACATTCCTCACCTGGCATCTTGGTAAGGTGGGAAATGTGGAAGATACTTACTTGTATAACACAGAGACACCCCGTACAGATGTAGCGTACAAAATAGGGTGAGTTTGTAACACTTTCAAAGTCGCCGTTTGGCCTGGAATATGTTACGACGCGGAACAAAGAACACAAAATACTGACATATGCTAGATCCGTAACTACTCTTGCTCCGGGCTTCAATTCTTCACTATCGGGGGATTGGAGACCTATAGCCGACTTCAATAGAACGGACGCCGACGTCAGCGTCTTTTTTCTCAGTCAGAATAACCTTGGTTATTTCACACCGGTATCTGATCCGTGGTTCTCTGCCAACATCAACATTAGTATCAGCTCCATAAGCGTGTTTCATAGCGATTATGCTGTCACGACTATAGGCTGCGCCGAGCAGTACCGAATGTGCAACCCGCAGACAGGTGCCTGCACCAAGCCAGGCGGATATGCCTGGCTGCGAGACTCCATCCTGACAGAGAACAGTCTGGAGTTGAACTCTGCACAGCGCGCTACCGCAAGTCGTTTGGTCGTTGCCGTTGCATCAACAGGCACATTCAGCACCGTCCAGGTACTCGGCACAGGTGCCTTATGGGCCAACAGTCTCGTCTTTGGCGGCAATTTAGCTCCGGGCTTGCCTGACAACCAGTGGCAGACCGAGGTATTGGGCTGGTTTCAAACAAGTCTTGCCCGCATACAGGCGTACGTTGTTGATTTCGCTTCAAACGCAGGAAAGCTCGGGTCCCTTGGCAGCGTGCAGTCGCCGCATGATGGCGACGACGAGCTTTCCCTGGCACTTCAGCAACAATGCCGCAATCAACTGGTCCAAACGTCGGGCGAGGTTCAAAATTTTAACTTTGTTGGTGTTCTCATCATTGTTTGTTTCAGCGGCGCTCTGATATTATTAGACTTTGTACTGGGGCCGCTCGTGAACCTGGTGTGTAGTAGAAATGGCCGGGGTGTCAGAAGACGAGCGAGGCAAGGAGATGATAAACTACACCTTCTCCGGATGGCACTTGCTGATAAGGGCGGCAGTGACTGGGAACTTGGTAGTGGGGGAGTTCCCGTGCGAGGTAGCTTCAAGAAGATTGAGAGATCCGGTTATTCACGAGAACCATTCGCTGGTTTCGTACTAAGTCAGTGGTCATGAAGCGACAGTTTACGAGTCGAAATTAAGAGTTTAAAGTAGATTAAATATGAAGGGTGTTTTTGTATCCCGCTTCAGATGAAGAATCGCCTGGAGCCTTAATATACGCATTATTTGGCTTTAGGTTAGACCTGTAAGCATTGCATCCTCATTGCGTGCTGAAGGTAGCAAGCTGCAATGATAGCCCACAATCAGTTTACCCGAGAATAAAAGGGTCTTAAAAATTCTAGTCTTACCAAGAAGGTCATTTCTTGAATAATCTTTTGCCGTGGTGTTGGAGCTGCAATGGTATTCATGGTAGAGTGGAGAGGAGCGCTACGCGTTCCTCGGCGCAACAAATGGGTGCCTTTGGCGCCACTCGCAAGAGAATAGCAGCCAGGAGTTGATCACACTTGAATCTTAACATGCATTAATCTATATTAAGTGTAGAGTCTCATAGTTCACAATTTTTTTCACCGAGCAATACCATTGTCTCTAGTCCTTGGCAAGGTATACACGCCCCTCAAATGGAGACAAAGCACCATCCTGGACCTTGCCACCCTTGGTTGTCAGAAGAGGCACCAGATTAACCTCCTTCAAATCCAAATCTTCTGCGCTCGGCAGCTGCCACTTCTTTTCCTGGCTCGTGAAGTTGAGTACAACGACCATCTTATCGCCACCGCGGGAGTGCTCCTTGACAAACAAGAAGATGTCCTCATCGGCGGGTCGGACATCACGGAAGTCTCCGTACACGAGCAAGTCGGCGTGCTCCTTTCGGAAGCTCAGCATCCTGCGCCAGAAGGTAAGCACGCTATGCGGGTCATCAAGCTGCGAAGCGACATTGATATCGCCGGCGAGCGGGTGAGCCTTCATCCAGGGCTCCTTGACTTCCTTTCCTTCCTTCTCAGCGGCCTCGGAGAAGCCACCGTGCTTGGCCTTGCCATTCCAAGCCATTGGGATGCGGGAGTGGTCTCGGGCGAGGTGGGCAAGAGCATCAAATCCCTTGTCCAATTCTTCCTTGTTGTCGGCGCCGTGGAGCTCTTTGACCATCTTGGTGAACAGAATGCTGTCGAGGTCCATGTAGTTCTCCAGCGGATACAGATCCTTTGGCGCGTTGACGGTACCAATCTCTTGTCCCTGGTACACATACTGCGTGCCGCTCAGGCATGACTGCATGAGAGCCAGCAGCTTAGCACCGAGAGCTCGGTATTCTGGCCTGTCATCAGTGAAGCGAGTCACCGATCGGGCCTGGTCGTGGTTCTCCAAGAACACGGTGGTCCATCCGTCGGATCCGTAGATCAGTGATTGCATCCGCGAGATGGCCAACTTGAGATCGGGGAGGGTGTAGTTCTTGGGAGTAGTCTCGTACTTGTGCGTCTTGCCGAAGCCAACATCGACTGCGTCGAACTGGAAGACCATGTCGAGTTGCTTGGCTTTGGCGCTCACGTACTGCAGGACTTTGGCAATGTCGGGCGTGCATGGAAGCTCACCGACCGTGATAGCACCGTATCTGAAGAGAATCTTGTTCATTTCTCCCAGATACTCGTGCATTCTGGGTCCATTGGCGTACAACAAGCCGCCAGGCTGGTACGGAGCCTTGGGGTCAATGACAGGTGCGTCAGGAAGACCGATTGGCTTGCTGTACAGGTTGACGGTGTCGATACGGAAACCGTCCACTCCGCGATCAAGCCAGAACTCCATGGCGGAAGCGTAGAGAGCTTTGCGGGTGGCCTCATTCTCCCAGTTCAAATCGGGCTGCTCCGTGGCAAAGTGGAGGTAGTATTCGCCGGTCAGCTCATCCCACTCCCAGGCGCTGCCGCCGCCAAAGTTGGATCGCCAGTTGTTGGGAGGTAGTCTCTCACCAATCGGAGAATACTTTGCGGGCCGCCAGATGTCCCAGTCCCTCTTCGGGTTGTCCTTGCTGGACCGTGACTCTTTGAACCAGGCATGCTGATCTGAGGTGTGGTTGATAACCAGATCCAACATGATACGCATGCCGCGTGCATGGGTCTCTTCGATCAGAACTTCCATGTCCTGGACTGTGCCATATGGTCTGTAAACGTCTTCATAGTTGGAAATATCATAACCCATGTCGACCTGTGGACTGTCATACATGGGGCAAATCCAGACGACGTTGACGCCCAAACTGGCAAGGTAGTCCAACTTGGACGTGATGCTGGGTAAATCACCAATGCCGTCGCCATTGGAGTCGCAGAAAGAAGCCGGGTAGATCTGATAAATCACCGCTTCCTTCCACCACTTCTTCTCTCGTGCAGTAACTGTCATGGTGAAACAATAAAAAGATGAAAAATGAAACGTATGGGAAGGCAGGGCCTCGTATTCCACGTAAGGCACTGTATTCTATTCAGGCACAATGTCTATATGCAATGTCAGGCGTACACGGCTGCAGAAAACGGAAAGTAGCTCGACACATCAAGGTAATGTCTAAGTTTGCACGAACTGGAACGACAGACGGCCTTGGTTTAAATCCCCAAGCATCGTGGACTCGGTGGACTCGTCAATGGACGGAATTTATTTCGGGTCAAAGGGTCACGACTGACATTCCCGTTAATTTCCACGAGTGACAGCTGCTCCCCCACGTTCTGGTGTGACACTCTCAGCACCTTTAAGGCCAAGTATAATCGAGAAAATTATCCGTGAACGCGGGGTGTCCATGCATCTCTCCGCATGACCTATTTGAAGTCGTTTGTGTCGAACAGATGTCGGACCGACAGGACATATGCCGGGAAAGCTTTAGGTAGGGCCAAACAGAGAGGAAAGGGTGGGGGCTTGCGGCCCGACAATAAGAACCTCGACTCACGAGAACAACATCTTTGTTTCCCCAGATGAGCGGGGGGAAGAAGGGTAGCTTGGCGGTACTGTAATGCAGGGCTGCGAACTATTCCCTCGTGGCTTTGCAAGCTGCTGTCCAGGCGTGCCCAAGATAGAGTTCGGTACGAGGAACGTGATCGTCAATAGTACGAGGTGAGGAGTGCAGGTCGGCTATGGCAGAATCGCGGATATGATTGGATTGATGTCGGACCGACATATTGCGTAGCTCTGATTGGACAACCCTCGGCCCGGTCGTGCCCCTGAGGTCCACCATCACTACCTTTATTCCAACTTACTCGTTTACGGCTGATCTTTTCTCTACTTGACCAGGTGATCACCGGACCCCAGACAGTTTAGCCAAGCTTCTCGAATCCCAAGATCGCCCAAATGTGGTACGAACTGATGGCTTGCAGCTCATAGCTGCGCATCTAACATCTCCAACAACGTGGCACGCGAGCATCGCTTACACGAAGCTTGCAGTTCGCCCTTGGCCATCTCCAGTTCGCATGTAAAGCCATTCGACTGAAAGCTCTTGGGAGACATATTACTTCAGGGATCACCCCAGCGCCTTTGTTGCATCAGCCGCATGCTAAGGCCGAGAGTGCCGCCGGCACTTCGCCAGACTCGGGCTTTAGCGCCACCAACTCAATGCAGACACTCGTCAACGGCTTCCAATCCAGGCACAATGAAGAGTGCGATTTGGTCAAGTTGACGAACGCTTTGACTTTTTATTCTCCTTCGTCTGAACTTCTTGGAATTAAGTATGGAAATATTGCTGCTTCATGTTGGCACCAACCTTGACTGTGCATCAGCTGATTGACAACCGAGCGCTTGACCTTTCATGCATATCCCCAACTTGAGGGCCGTGACGAACTATTGACCACGTGTGAATGTAGTATTGATAGGAGAGTATTGGTTTGATCGAACGAACAGGTGCGCGATTTCAATATGCATCTGTGGAGGCTGCATCTCGCTTCTTTCCGACGCATGGCCAATATGTAGTCTCAATTACGTGTAGATGGACCTGGTTGAGAGACCATGTCTTCTCGGACCGACGACTTGTGAAGACTGGAGTATACAACGTTGGGGACATTGATCTATCCATTTCCTGGGGAAATACAACACATAATTGCTTTGGGATAGAAAGCTCCATATCCCAATCGGCCCACCAAAAATGAGCTGAAACCCCATGGGGAGCGAAAAGCTGGGGCGGCTCCAGCTCATGCATTGGCTAGTTGTCAACTCAAATTCGACACCCAGGTAGCATCCCGATGTCTTGGACGGAGCGTCAGGATGCGGGATTCTGTCAAGCGATCGAGCCTTATTCTTGAAACCAAATCAATGACAGGAGTTTATTCCATAAGCTTTTATAGCACAAATAACAATAAAACATGGCCCAAATGGTTCGCCATTTCCTAGGTAGTTAATCCTTGTAGACGCATTGGCTGTGCTGCAGTAGCCCGGCTAAGCGGCTCGAAAACGGAATGGGTCTTCGAAGCTAACTTACATGATGTATAGGGTGATTTCACACCAGAAGCCATAATTATCCATGACGACGGCGGGCATTGACCAAGTCGTAAAGTGGCGCTGCAACCTGGTCGTGAGCAAAGAAATCCAACTCCGCATCAGAGTCAGGGGATGCGCAACTTGGCTTCCAACCCGAATCCCCCCCAAATTTGATCATGCAAGAAGATCATTTATTTGGCATTGCGAGGGATTATCGAATGATTAGTCCATGAGTAGCAGCGCCATCTTCACTATGGCTGCACACTTGTAGTGCCGGTCCGACGACTAAAGCGTCCCGTCTCAATTGGCGTCAATATGACAATTGAAGCTGCATCGCGTTTTGCCTCTAGCCGTCGATCTAAGAGGTTGTTGAGCTCATCAGCCAAGCGCAAGAGCGGCATCCCCGCCATCATCCCCTTCTCGCCAGCGTAGGATGGGGGAGCCAAAACTGCAAAACAACAGGGAACAGGCTCGGCTGTATTACCTTGGAGTCGCACCGCACCACGAGCGCCACGCTTGCGACTGGGGGGCTCGAGTATTCGGCTAGCCCGCCGATGCTCTGCAAAAGGGGTGGGATGGGTCGTCGGTGGCTTTTACACTAGTGGCCAACAACCAAGCAACTCAAGTTTTCCTGGGGTCTCGGCTCTCCATGAGTTGCGCCTGCGCCAAAACAGCCCGATCTCCTTTACATCTCAATCTCTTCCCCTTCAATCGTCATGAACTATAAAGGACGCCTGGCCCATCGTCAATTGAGTCGAGTTGGACAGATCAGACATCGGCACACAATCGCATAGCCGCATCTGCACTGGTCTGCAAGAACTGAGTCAGTGCTGCATCAATTGCCGCGACACCTATTATCTCCCTCTCAAGAAAAAGGAATTAATTTCTTTTTTCTACTCTTTTACAGTCCTCGAAGTCGGACTGACAATCAACAACAATCGCGCGCACAATGACGTACGGCGAGCAGCGTCGGGTCTCAGTCGACCGTGGCAACCTGGACGCCAACCTCGTTCACGAGGCTGCGGCTGCCACTGAAGCAGAGCACAACCTGGGACTTCGTAAATCATTCAGACTTTATTCTAAAGCCATAGGATGGTCCGTGTTTTTTTCGACCTGCCTTGTTATGGAAGGGTTTGATCTCGTCTTCCTGAGCACTCTTTTCGCGTATCCCCCTTTCCAGAAGAAGTTCGGCGTTCAGCAGCCCGATGGCTCCTATGAACTCACGGCTGCATGGCAATCAGACTTAAATAATGGCACACTGTCTGGCCAGATCTTGGGTCTGTTCGCGGTTGGTTATATCGCTGATCGATTCGGTTATCGTTGGACGCTCATCGGCGCCGTCGGCGCCTGCGCGGTTCTCATCATCCCTTTCTTTGCCGAAACTCTTCCACAGCTCCTTGTCGGACAGATCCTTCTTGGTTTCCCATGGGGTGTCTTTCAGACAATGACAACGAACTATGCTTCCGAAGTTTCGCCCCACGCCACCTTC
>AFRD01000055.1:0-111835 GCA_000222875.2 Periglandula ipomoeae IasaF13
AGTAGCATTCTGTACATAGGTTCCTTCCCGGTTTTGGAGAATTGGCTCGCAATGAGCGCAGCTCCCCCTCACCTTTCCCCCTGAACCCCTCCTAGCCGCCCAGTCAGCATAGCCCCAGGCCGAGATCTCGAGATCCGCCAATGCAAGGCTCCATCTCAGCCATCCAGAGCCACGAACCCCGTTTCGAGTCGAATACAGGCCCTTCGTACGCTTCCACCCCCCTCTTTCCTCCATCGAAAAAAACCTGGAAGAAGAAAATCGACAACACAATTGGCAGAACCCCTTATCGTTCTGGCGAGGTCGATCAGGGGCCGATCACTCAATTTTGTCTCGGCAAGGAGTCCACGCAAGCGTTCGCGCCATTTTGCCTTCAGGAGCTTGACATTCCAAAACTTTAAAAAGGGAGCCTGAGCCCGTTTGCCGATTCCACTTTTTGGTTCAAGTCTGTTCAAGTCAGTGCTCTTAACCGCCATTGTCAGTGGTTAGCTTGGGTCGCTGCCTGAACTTTGTTTAAGGGAATGATAGCAGCTCAGGACGGACAGGCTCAGTGTGGTGTAACTTGACAATGCAAACTCCAAGTAGCGGAGGATGGATTCGCCACATTGAGAATGTGCTTTTCGTCGTTACTGAATAATGTAGCACTGTGACGCTTGTGATTTTGTTATTGTCCAGACACATGCCTATAGCCCTCTGATAGTCCTCTGGATCGACCACGGAGCAGTATCTAGGTAACGTATTGTAGATTGAGTTGTCTTACCCTTGAGAAATTTGGGTACCGCTCTTGGGCACATCTCAGACATGAACTTGCAGGAATAGTTACGTTCCATGGCACGTCCCGTCCTGGCAAATGGGCTATAAATGACGGGCGGCGGCATGTTCCCCAAGCCGCGCCACATCTCAGGCACGATCTCATGCCATCCAAATCAATGACGTCTCGCCCTCTCCCCTGGCGCACTCATCAGGATTCCCAGGTATGAAACGCAAATTCGTGATGAATAGCTCTCGTCTTATCTACACTAGCAACACCATAATACAATGCCCGCTAGGACGACGTAAAAGAAAAGCGCGCCAACGCCTAATGTGGACAAGAAACATCGAATATCCTCCCATTAACTGACGTGTCAAAACAAGAATTATAAATGGAAAGAAATACGTGCCACATCCCTTGTCGCCAGCCGATTCCTATCCCATACGCCAGCAAATCTTCGAAAAAACCCGAACGATTCCGCCAGGAACGTTCTTGTGGAATAAAGTGACCAGTAGGTCCAGATGCCTTGCTTCCAACAAAACAATAATGAGTATGATAAAAAAAAAGGTGGTTAATAGTACATCATCTCCTCCTTCCCGACGTTCGTCTCTTTCTGGATCTTGTGGTGGTCTTGGGCTTCGTGGTGCCTGTGTCTGAAAGACCGTTCAGATTTAGGCCTGCAGCTTTCACGGACTCATCGACTTCAGCTCGGAGCCCTTTAAGTTCCTCGTCGTCAAGGTCGGTCAATTCCTCGCTGAGCATTCGGACGGCGTCACGACCACCCGCCCAGTGTTCTCCCAGGATCGAGGTACCTCGCGGCTTCATGGACTTGAGATACCACAGAATACCTCCGTCTGTCAAGGGATCGGATGGCTCTTTGCCAAAGCTTCCATTGGATTGGGGAGGTGTCGGTGGTCCTGTCTGAGTATCAGAAGGGCCCAAGCTGACATATTCATCACCTCCAGGCGGTGTCTCGGACGCTTGGGGGCCATTGCTTTTGCCCCGTTTGCTTTTCCTCGGTGATGTTGTAGGCTGTGCTTCAGACTTGACATTGACAATGCCCAGGCCGGATGTATTGACTTTGATATTGCCACCGTCTTTGCCTTCAGGGCTGTCCTCGGTGGTGTCCATGGGGTCACCATCAACGTCCGCCTCATCCTCGGCGATTGCATCATGGAGGACGCTCTTGACAGTGAATTCAGACGAGTTCACTGCGTCTACCATGATGGTGTCTTCCCCTTCCTCCTGCTTTGTCACGGTTGATGTGACGGCAATCCTCGATGTATCAATGCTTGCTTCTATGAGGCCATCCAACTCTTTCTGCAGCATCTCGAACGATTTGTTCGAAATCTCTGATTCAACCCGTAGGGCCGCCTCCAAGAGAGGCTGCACTGCTTTGAGGATACGCTTGCCAAGCTTGCGGCGTTCCCGAATGTCTGAGAAATTGGTCTTGGCAGGAGATGTATCAGCGGCTTCGAATCGTGACTCGCTGCCGCCGGTTGTAAGGGGTGGGGCATTAGCGATTCCTGTGTTGATGACATCTCCCAGGTCGTGAGCAAATGCCATGGCAGTGGTATAAAAGCGCCCGCTGACACGAGACTGCAAATTCTCTAAGCCACTTGAGAACAAGTCCTTGTCCAAACTAGACACACGAAACGTTAGCACATTGCTGTCCACATTTTCATTGCCCAAAAGCAGGTAGCCCATCGCGAGGGGTGTACTTACGATGTTGCCTTCTCGATTGCGGCGGGCAAGTGCTTGGCCACTGGGAAGTAGCACTCATCCACGAACTCATTCTCAAGCTCCGCTGCATCAGCTTTGATTTGCTCCCTTTGCACAATCTTCTCCGAGAGATCCTTCAGTTGCTCCAGGTCTTTCATGATAGTCTCCGCGAATCCAATCCGCCGCGCGAGACGCGCCTTGCCGTTCGGTCCCATCGTCGAGAAGTCTCGCCTAGTAAGCTCCATGGACGAAAAGGTCTCCATTTGCAATTGAAGGCGTTTGAGCAGCCCAGCACCACGTCGAGCTTCCCGCTTTAGAGTCCAGTAACGACAAGCTTCGCTCAAAAAGTCCTTGCGTTTGCGGAACGGAAATCGTTGAATTGATGCTTCAACAATATCAAAGACGGCTTGAGGGATGATTGGGGCGCCGGAGGGGAGCTTCCACATATTTTTCGGTGGTTGATCGCTCTTCTTCTTGTCTGATATAGCTGAGAGGTTCTTTGCGCTGTCTGCATGCGCGTTGCCTGGTGTCTCTGTCAGCAAGCTCCGCTGCTGTGCAGCAATGACATTAGCCATCACCAAGTTGTCAGCCCAGATTCGCCCCTTCATGTTCCTCTTGTAGAATTTCTTAGCTGATCGAGAAGCTTGGTGTACATTGTTCTCCTTGCTGTACTCTAGCGGACAATGCTTATCACAGAACGCTTTGAGCACCATGTTGCCATCCAACACAGCCAAAGCGCCGTGGCTGGTCTTCATTTTCAAGTACAGCCTGGCCCTTCTCGCGCATGTAACGTGAAAGGCTTGATAACAGTTCTTGTTTGAACATTGAATGCATGCGCCCATCCTCTGTCGACATATGTAGCAAGATAATTTCCATCTCGTCTTGGGCACCTTTTCAACGTCCATTACTGGCTCCATGAATGTATGATTACCTAATGAAACTTCCGGAATCCACATTGCACAGAGGAGATGTGCCCATTTGGAAGAATTGGTCTGCTTGAACGCGCCGTCCGTGTTTGGACAAAAAATACATGTCTGAAGAAGTAACGACGTCAGCGAAAAGTCAAAGCAACATGATCAGTAGGAAGTACGGTGCGCATGTTCTTACAGGGATGCCTCGGCCACAGAGTTGGCATTTGCGGCAAAGCCATTGACCTTCGGGAATGAACGGTATACCATAACATTCCTGGTGCACGGCCAGATTGCAGCCATCGCAGAATACAATTGCATTTGTATTCTCACAGTCACCGTCATCGCAAATTGCACATTTGCTATCCGGCTCCTCTCCGGAATTTGTCTCGCCGTTCACTGCCGCAGCAGAACTGGATCTGGGTCGATGAGTCTGCGGAGGCTTTGGGTTTGGTTTTGGTATCCGTTTCTCAAGGGAATGCCACTCTTTCTCGATTTTCGTTATCGTGATTTCAAAGACTTCTCTTGTAATCGCCTGAAGTTCGTTCTGCTTCCTTTGCGCATTGAGATGCTCGAGCCACATGTCGTCCTGCTCGTCCATATCATATTCCACACGCCCTAATCTGGAATGATGGGAATGATCTTCATTGCTGTTGACCGGGGTCAGGTCCAGATCCTCCTCTGCATTGGTATCGATAGCTTTGATGAGTGTGGTATCAGGACGAATAAACTCATCGCTTTCTTGGTATCCAACGTTGCTCATTGCCTTATCGACATAACGCGCCTGACCAAAAGTCTTACTCTCGAACAGCTCAATGCGGTTCGTCTTGCAGTAAGATGGTAACTTCAAGTCAAGTCTCTCTTTGGGTGTTTGGTTTGATATGGGAAGGATTTTGGGAGTTCGTGGGGTTGTGCCTAGATCTGACGGCCGTGACGTGTAGAAACTGACTACTTCCCTCGTTGGCCGCCTCGACCGCCTCGATGGTGTACCAAGTTGCGTATCGAATGGGTTCGTCTCGAACTTCCCTTGCGGATTTGGAGTTGTCCCAGCAGAAGCGGGATTGGTGTGCCGCGAAGGAGTCATGGACCCATTCAACATAGGTGTGCCAGACTGCTGCCCCGCAGGCGTGCTGGGGGAGTCCCTGGATATACCATCGATTTCGTCCGCGGAGAAAATCATGAAAGTCTTCTCGATATCGAGGTTAGGATGAAATTCCTCCCAGCTCCGCTCCTCTCTCGGTTTGTAATCCTCGGCTTGCTTCACAGACGCTGCGACAGCGGCGGCGGATCCCCATCTCATTTCCTCCAATTCTTCACTTGCAGAAGCGCGAGATCGAGTGCTTCTCTCTCGTCGCGGTGCCACAGATGGTGATTGTCCATTGACAGCACTCCGAGGTGCAGATGACCGCGGTCTTGGAACCGACGTTGAGACTGGAACGTCCAACTCATCTGTTTCTATGAATCTTCCGCCGCCTCCGGGGCCTCCAGGCACGTATCTTCGTCTTTTCGGTGGTGGCTCGGTCGCAGATGCTGTATATTGGGCTTGTCTTGCCGCGCGCGCCGCGTTGGTCGAGCCTAGGGGACGACCACGAGGGCGCCCTGTTGGCGTCCGTCTCGGAGTCGGCGAGGCAGGAGCCATGACTACCTGCGCGCTCGAAGAGGTTCGGTTCTGATCTGTGATTTGATGCAATTGTAGTGTTCGCCGTGGCAAGCAGCGTGGTCTTGAACGATCTCCAAGGGGTCAAGTTGCGCGCGACCTTGTCAAGGGGCGAGGGCGGGGTAGGAGCTCATTTCAAAGCCCCGTATGACTGCCCGTGGATTCAAGATCGCATGCACTTGATGACCTGGCCAACTAAAGAAATTCGTCGTGGTGCAGGAGAATGGCGAACGCGAGATTCAAGCAGGGTCTCGTCGATACGTCGTCGGAAGGCCATCTGTCGGAGGAGGAGAGCGAAAAACAGACAACGCTTGAAGTCGCAGACGCACAGACCACCTGAACACCTTCCGCCATCCACCATCTCCATCACTTCGATGGATTCCTTGCCTTTTTCCGGCTAGTGAGCTTCTTGGCTCCACTTTCTCTGTGCGCCCTCGAGTTAGTCAGCAGCCGCAACACTTGGCTTTACTGTTTCGGGTCAGAAGCTGTCAGCGCGCCTGCATCTTGCATCTGGGGGAGGAGCCGAGAAATGTGGTTCTTGGGCAGTTCGCCAGGTCACAAAATCGGGCATGGACCTCTTGACCGCCCTTGATTGGTCTTGCTCTAATCGCCGGCTGTCGCTGGCATATTCAAGGTCGAACGTGAGATTCGTCATGCCGAATGACGACTTTTTCCGCATTATCCAATAATAAGGGCATCATGATGTATTCGCTTCCTGCAATTGCATTGCCGCATCACCTCTTTGATTGAGTCTACTTTACGCGACTACCTCAACGCTTGAGCTGGATACAGCGCCTTTCAGAGAAGCCTTTGAGCTGAATTGCTACAATGCAGTCCTTCCTGTCGCAACATATAGGATTTGAGGTCCCTTGCTTGCTTGTTGATGCTTGTCTTGTATCGTCTTACTGTCTCATACCAAGATTAGACAACCATAGCAAATCTGCGATGATATCGCAGCAACCGCGTACTTTTTTTTTGTTTGGTCCCCGTACGCGCCAAACTCTGCTCTCAAGTAGTCAGATTTCTCTTCCCCCGAGGCTCGTCCTTTGCAACATTGTAGAGCGTATCTAGGTTGTCGAAATGGCGCTCCAGTCTTGCCACAGAGAGACCCCGTTTTCGGCTGTTGCCGCCACTAGCCTGTGTGTACACTGTAACCAGGTCTTCCGTGGCTTTCGATGACGGTAGTCGTCATTTAGTTGCGGCTAGCTGTACAAACTATGGTCGCAGCACGATTACCCACCAAGATCATGACGCATGGCGATCTAGAACCTCGCTGACACAATGATTGTGGCATACGTTACTGTAGATAGCACAAAGGAAGGTCAATCACAGAAAGGAACACGGGTTCAGTGCAGACAAATCCACGCCTTGCTCTATTAGTCCACCGAAGGACTCGCTCTCTAACTGGTTGTTGATTGTGAACCGCCAAACATCATCGTTTAGGGTTGTTTTATCTTATCCAGGATACCAGACCGAGTTCCCAGCACGCGAAATGAAACCCACATGTCAACACATCCTTGACTATTGCCTAGAGCTAACCATGTGACAAGCAGCAAAAAAAGCAAAAGTCGGCAACAAATGAAGACCTTTTCCGGCCTCAATGTAAACGAAGCAAAATGGTGCCAATCAACCAAAGCTAGAGAAAGAAGCAAATTATGCCGAAAAGACAAGAGCCACCAGTTTGAGAAACAGAAAACAACCTATGCGCCAAGTCGCTATGCATCGTGAAAACATTCCTGATACCATATTAAGTCCGGGAGAGAAAAACAAGATCAAAATCCAGGAATACAAGACGCGTGTATCAAAGATCAAAGCCAACTCCTTCGAATGAAGGTGCAGCCGTGTAACTCTAGAACAACTAGAAAGAGGCCATGAACGCTTCAGCTGCAAAAAGAAACGTGGACCAGAAGATTTGTCTTCGACGGGTATCAAATTCAAGGGGTGGTATATGGTAGGGTTCAGAGGGACTTGTGACGGTGTCCATTACCCTATTGTGATGCACAGACATCATCCTAACGTGCGCCCACTGTGGACGGCTTGTGCTTGGGGAACGTGTCGAGAAACGTGACCGGTTCGAAGTGCTACAACGGACGGGACGCCCGAAGCCAGGAAAGGATTTGTGTTTCCATCCCAACTCTCTTCGCTCAGGACGCTGAGGTAGCCGTTACCAACTCTATCGCGAAGTGCCTCTATTTTTTGACGATACATTTCGCCGCTAGTGTCCCAATCCTGAGACTGAACTGGCTCCTCCTTAAGTAGCACACCGTCGTGAAAGTGTGGCATAGCGGTTGCTGCCGGTCTCTCACTGTAAGATGAAGAAGCGTGGCTTTTGCGACCGTCTGACAACACCACGGGTGGCAACGCTGCCTTCTGGGGTTGTGTTGGCACCCGAGACTTACTGTCCAAAGAGTCATTCGTTGCTTTGGCGAGTTCTTTGGAAGGCTCAATGGGGTCGTGCGCAGTAGTGCCGTCGCCGGTGGCAAGATCAACTATGCGTCTTTTGGAAACCTTGCGGCGTCGAGACGAGCTCGTGTTCACTTCATTTGTCACGGCCTTAGCCACAGGCCGCTCCTTGCGCAATAGAGTGGGCTCTTTGGACTCGCTGTGGATGATGGCCGGCTTGCTCACATCCACAACAATAGGGCTCTCGGCAGGTTTCGATTTGACCACAGGTACGGAGTCGGGAATCGGAGCTCTTTCTAGCAGTAGGCGCTTTTCCGCGTAAGATGGACCAGAGCCATCAATTACGATATCCTCGGTATAGCCAGGTGCGGATCTGAAAAGGTTGAAGACGGTAATGCGATAGTCCTTGTGTGTACGCGTGAAGGGATTACCCTCGAGCCAAACTTCGCGAATGTCAGGTATGCCGGTCAACCTGGCAAGTTCGAGCGGATCAGCAAGGCGATTATCTCGGAGATCAAGTCGCTCCAGCGGATACAACTTATCTATTCCAGCTAGAGATTGAAGCCGGTTCGCTCGCAAGTTCAGAGCAGTAATGGCAGGAAGGGGGTTGCGGGTCAATGATTGCAGCGAGTCAATCATGCAGTGAGAGAGGTTCAAGGCACGGAGAGCTGTGAGGGTAGCCAAACTATCAGGAATCTGGCTAAAGAGGTTGGACGACAGGTCGAGAGAGTAAAGAGTATTGGAGAGAGGCGCCAAACTTGAAGAAGGGATGGATGTGATGGCATTATCAGAAAGACTGAGGTGTCGTAGGAAACGCCATTTGGATGCCAGCAAGACACCCATTGCAAGCAGATTGCCAGAACTGCCACGAGTATGGTGATGCCATGACTCCGAAAGACTTGAGTGGGAGCTGCCTGAACCAGAGCGTCTGATGCGTTGTTGAGATGATCTCGCGTGGGACGAGTTGTTCTTCGAGCTTGCTGGACGGGATGGGGAGATGCTGCGAGGCCGTGAGATCTTGCCAGGCGATCTAGGGAAAATTTCCGTATCCTCACGGGAGAGTGAGGGCCTGGCAGTATCAGAGTTCTCACTATCTTCTACAACAGGCTCGTTAGGCGTCATGGAGCCCAGACGAAGCTCAGCAAGGAGGGTTCGATGTTCTGGGGATCCAGGCGCCGAGGCAGCTCTGACAAGTTCGGGGGGTGGGATCACGGGACTTCGACGAGGGCTGTTGGTAGCACCCCAAGTGGTCGTCGGCGAAGACTGAGATTTAGAGGTCCGGCGACGCCTTTTGTCCATATCATCCAACACAATATCGATCAATATGTCTGCAGGATCTTCAATTCCAGCATGCTTCAAACTGAGAGAACGTAGCTGATCTGCAAGACGGTCCCAGTCGAAGAATTGACGAAAGTCGAGACTGTTGATCTCGAGGGCTTGCAGGTTCTTGAAAACGTATATGGGAACAGCAGAATCGAAGGGAAACTCCTCATATCCACTTATCAACCGCGCCCGCCAGTCAGGAGCGTCTGAGGCACGGGATTTTGGTGAAGGCAGAGTACAAGTACTTCAGGTCGGCCTGTATAGCCGCTTTATGTCGTTCGGTCCGAGCAGCAGATATGCTTGCACCGATACCCAAACTATTCCACAGCGCAGACATACCCGACATAACACTGCGCATGCTTGAAACAGAGTGTATCGACCCTACATCAGAGCTGCGGCTCCGAGCCCGGTGTGAATTTCCGAGAAATGAAACATAGTTGGTTGATGAAGAGCTGTCATGGAGGTTCTCCAAGCGCACTTTCATGGGTCCAACATTTATTCCCAAGTCCTCGAATCGAGACAGTAAGAAGAACAGGTGGTGAGGCGTGAGGGCTAACTTGGCCGACTTGACATTGTGCGAGGTGAAGTTCAAAGACCCCAAGGAGAAAGCCGCAGCTAACGAGCCTCTTGACGAGGAAGAAGTGGAAGGACGCTCTGGTAAAGCCGGATATGAGGGGATCGTAGCTGCGCTCGTGCTCTGAGACGGTCGGTGTCGTACATCGCGGCGCTGGAACTGCAAGGCATTGGCAAGGGCTTTCTCGTGAGTGCGCACGAATGCAGCCAGTTGCTGTAGCAGAGGTCAGTTTAAGATTCAATCTCGATAAAAGAATGATAGCAGTGTGGTTGAGTAGGTGCGGCGAACCAACTGAGCGAAACTTACTTTTATAAAGTGTTCTCCGTCTTCAGAATCCATGCTGGAAATGATTTATTGTCCATATGGCAGCCTGGCCGTATGGATGGTCTTATGTATTCGAAGGTCGAATAGAAAAGCTGCTCGGGTTTCGACGAGGGCGACCGAGCGGCGATGCCGGTGGATGAGACAAAATCCGGTCGTCCGTCTCTATGCTTGAGGGTTTTGCTCCAAGTGGCACTGGGCGAACTTGTTGATGCAAAGTTAGTGGGCAAACAGCAACCGAAGATCAAATATAAACCACAGAGACGCGAAGAATCGGGGTCGTCGACAGTGCATTGAATAGTCATGCGAAAGTGCGTAGTGTTGTGCAAAGTGGGTAGTTTCGCGCGGGCGACATCGAGTTCAAAGCGCCGCAGAGGACATTTACGAGTCCGTCGCGGCCAGAGTCTAGAAAATCGCCGCGATGCTCTGGCTATGTATGACACATCACATAATAGACAGAGAACAAAATTTTCACGAAGTGACAGTGTAATAACAGAATGAGCTGAGCTAGCAGCCTCGGACAGGGAAGCCTGAAAAATTTCAAGCGATGTTGCAAAAGCGGCTGCCGCATGGCGGGGATGAATCGTGAGGCAACGCGCAACCCTCAAGGTCGCTCACCAACACACACAGCAGGATAAACATGAGCAAGAACTCGGATAAGGCCGCAATGACGAAATATGAGCCTGGTAATTCATGCAAAGCAATAGAAGCGTAGACGAAAACAAAGTGGTTGGGTCGTAAGTGGGAATATGGTAACAAGGATGGATGGGTAACAAAACACCGCAAGCGCAAAAGAACGGCGATAACAACAACGAATTTGCTGCTAGTGACTCACCTTGCAAGGACGAGATCTCTGAGCAAGTCGGCCGAGGTGTCGTCAAAATTAAGACGACCTCCAACTCAGTAAAGAGGGAGGGACATGAGGCTATTTCAAGCCCCGAGGCGGGATCAAGAGAAAAAAAGGCAACGGCGAGGATGCAGACCCGTTTTGCACCACGAAGGTTGCACAGAGAAGGAGGAGGAGAGTTGAGGCAGGTTGAGAGAATCAAGAAAGGGTCCATCCGGGAAGGAGGGGTCCCTTGGAAGGAGCGGGCTGCAGTCTAATAACAGGCGTGCAAGCAGGCATTGGACAGTGGACATTGGACATTGGACATGGGCACTGGACTACTCACAGCGGGCAACGCACCACGGCGAGTGGCCAGTGTATTGCGTCCAGTCTGGCTGGTGTGGTCTGGTGCGACGAGACAGCAGGCGCGAACGGCAACATCCAGCGAGCGCAATCTGATGGTTTGCTCGTCCAGCTGCGCGCCAGAGATAGCGCTACAGCTGGCTCCGAGACCAGGCCTGGGTGTGACTAGCGGCCGACGAGGGTTTCCTGGTGCCAAGCGCAATTACAATGCCGCCTGTCTTGCATCTCGACGGGCCTGGACCCTGGTCACAGGCGATCCAGAGGCGCCCTGCTGATTGGGATGTGATGGGGCTCGCAGCCCACACGGGCTCCATGACCAGGCAAGGCTCGGCGGCAGTCGCCCAATGGCCTCAGGGCCCCTCATCGTCGTCAGTAGGCGGCGGGCTGGACGGCGAATTCTGGTCTGGTGCTCACCATCGGCATCTCTTGACATTTGCATTTCTCAATACTGTAATCGCAGAATAAGACAGACATCCGCGCGGTCAACGGCTGCGCGGTGAGCAGGAGGGCGCGCCGGGTGCGCAATAAACGAGCCATGGCGTGCCGAGCATGGCGTGTTGACCACAAGAATCCACAGCAGCATCCGCTATCCATGTCTCATGTGCGCCGTGTCGCCGTCCCATGCCCATCATCAGAATGTTTTTCAAGTATGGCATTATGGACCTGGGACCCTCATGGCCCATGCCCCTCTTGGCTGCGTGATCCAACCGTCAACCACTCACCCACGCTTCCGTCTCTCATGACAACCTAAACGGGACCGTCTGCATCCACACACACGAACACCCCTGCATCGATATGTCTCTTATCGTCTGTCTCGCTATTGCTTCGTCCTGTATCGACTCATGGCGGTCTGTCTCTGGAAGCTCAGCACCAGGATAATTACAGCTTCCTCCAAAACCACCCAGCAAGCAAAAGGATTCTGCGCGATGACGTGTCTGCCTCCATCCTCGTCTTACACACTTCTTCTTTGCTTGGTGCCTACCTATGAATACATGGCATTTGATATTATCACAATTAATGACGGGGCTGATAGCAAGGTAGCTGCTAGCTGCATTAGCTCGTGCTGCAGCGCTATCTGGCGCATGCAGTCCAGGAATGAAAACACCATTGAGTGCAGAAGAGAAAAGCAAAAAATTAAACTCGGTACTTGGAGCGCCGTGTGCATCGCGATCGCTTATTATCCCCATTTATGCGGCGATTCAGGGATCGAATTGACATGCTTCAATTGACCGTTGCCTGCACGTTGACAACCGCCTCTTTGCTTTTCCGTACTATACAGTACAAGAGATCCCAAAACGCGAGAATGCCTAGATTGACGACAGTCAATCTGAGAATCCAATTTCCGCTGGTGGCGTCCGGACCCGGGGAGGGGCTGGCCAGACCAAAGACAAAATAACCGATGGCGCTTGGCCCTGCCATCCGGAGGTGCTCCGTTTTGTAACAAGATGTTTCATGTTCAGATTGTCTCTTGCTGGATGCTGTCGTGATGGAAAGCCATCTGCACAAATAAAGTCGTGAGTGCGTCAAACTCAAGACTGGCAGGTGGGTATGCTATTGTACAATTGTACTCCGGAATCAGTGACCGTTGAATACTGTACCTCCCTGCACTGAAGCTGCCAGACTCGACTTGTTTATCGAGTCAGGAGCAGATCTTCTCCCTCCAGCCCATATTAATTTCAGTCTGTTGCTTGCCATGCTCTCGGATGGTCCGTCTCACACGATACCTCCTTCAATAATGTCAGCTGTTTATTTTTCCCGCTTGAGCTCGCACTATAGTTGGCGCACAAGAGAACTCGTTTGTTAACTACAGAAGATACCCAAAGTGACAATTGTCACACCGGCATTAATCGGTCAGGAATATATCGTCCAACTTGCGCAGGCTGAGGCCGATGGCTCCGTTGTTCCTTCGGAGACGGAGCATCTCGCCAACTGTGGAATTCTGCACCACATGGTGTGGTGTCTTCCCCAGCATCAGCAGCATGTCTATTCCAGACATGGCACCGTTGGACGCTGTTACGTTTGGTTTGCATTCCGTCCACCCCGCGTTTTCGCCTTAAGCATTGAATCTCTGTGCCGTTGGCATTTCATTCCAGAGTCATGATCGGTATGCGACCGAGCGTGGCAACCCGAGGGAATGCCGGCAGCACCTAGCTTGATTGGTCGTCGACATCAACTCCGTCAATTGCCAGCCTGTGTGCGAATGGGGTTGCTTGGATAATATGGGTTCAATAGATGGTCCAGATCTGGGCAAAATAGTGCTTTGGGCTCATGTGTCACTCTAGATGTTGTCATGCAGCTCCAGTGACGACCACAGGGCTACACGGCATGACTAATGTGAATAGCGCAGTCGTTCCCTTATACCTGCACTTCGGAAGGTGCATTGGGCTTCAAGCTCATTCTTCTGCAGAAACTGATCTTCTTCTGGTCGTCTGCCTGCAGGTCCAGTAGATATGTTGTTTGCGAGAATTTCTACTCCTCAACGTCGACGTTGTGCTCCTGACGTTTTTGACAGGAAGCCATGTTTCTGATGCTCATCAGCAATTTTGTATTCACAGGCGACTGTATTATTGCGAGGCAATCGTGACGACCAGTCAAACCATCAAGCATCAAAACCTCGATTTAACTGGCTAACCAGTTCCTCAAGAGTCGCCAGGCAGCGGAATGCTGCAACGCCACCAACCCCAGAGCGCCAAAAACCCAGTTGACTACTGTGGCAGGGATTTGCAGCGACCCCGATATACACGGTAAGCCTGGGGAAAGCCAATCTCATCATCACTTGCGCCCAGTGTTGCTTCTTGCAAATGTAATTTTTTTTTGTTCGTCTGGCCTGTCACGAGAGAACACTTGACCCCTTGAATGATTTTACACTGACACTTACACCACGCTACGCATCGCAACGCCGACAGATTTCACTACTAAATCTATTAGAAAATATAGAAAATATATATATTTGTCTATTTGTATATAAATCTATAGAAAAAAATTATACAAGATTATAGAAAAAAATCCTTTAACCTACAAGGACACCCGTATCGACGGTATCGTCCAGTATCATTCTCAAACCCCTTGACCGCCGATGCTGGTTTGTTCCTGCTGAAGAGCTTCGTGATTTCCTGTGAGTGGTCATACGAGATTCAGCAGCTTGACTCGCGAAAGGACATTAATAGCTCATCCTACTATCGAGTACATAGGAACAGGATGCCACGAAACAAGAGACCGCTTGCTCGTCGTCAGGCGCTTATTATGTCATTGAAGGCCAAGTTTCTATTGTACTGGTTAACTGGAGGGGCAAGACATGTCATCTTGCATCCAGGTGGCTTCGGGATGCCACCAGCGCCTCCACTAGTCCGGTTCGCAACGTCCAAAGTGCTTTGTTCTCCCCCCACCGAAACTCCGACGTTGATCCTTAAGACAGCCAATCTTGGATCGTTATCACGCCTTCGCGGTGAGAGTGCGTGCATCTTGCTGGACTAGGTGAAGGCGAATCATGAATCTGAATTGGATGTAGAGATTCCCAAGTCTCGGTAGCGGAGCCTGTTCGAGCAAAAAATATCATGTCGTTGTGGATACTGAAGATTCAACATGCACGATGGTGATCTGATCTGAACACGATCAAGAAGTCTTACGGGTTTCCGGGCTGACTGGGCTCGCCTGAAGCGGACATTTGACCGCTGCGGCACTTTTTTGAACTAACATACTCGTTGTTAGAGCCCAAATAGCGGTATAACGGAAATTGCTGTCATGCCTATTCTCCATCCTTCACGATTTGCTGGCAAGATTACGATTGCTATACCCCAAAGCCCATTACTGCGTACTCCGCATCCACGCACGCATCCACGCAGATCAAACCACTTTCTCATATCAGCCCCATCAGCCAAAGGCATGCTGCTTTCTGCATCACAGGAGCGCAGCTCGCATTGCTGCAGGTTGTCTCAAACATCAACCCTCACTTCTTTTTGCGCTTGGCGCAAACCATCGACTTGCGCAATCAGCCCTTGCTTCCATCACCCTACTGGCCAGACGCAAGCCGAATCCACTCTCCCACCGCTATTTGATGCGCATGCATGCATTGGCTGGCTCTAGGATTGGCCACTTGTTTCCTACTTGTCATTTTTATACAGTAACTAACATGTTAATTTTTTCTTTCTCCAGATTGCGTTTTGCCCAGATCATCTGGAGCGTCGCAAGGTGCAGCATGTGTTATACAGACAAAGGTTTTGTACCGCAAGAGCACCAATACAACTACCTAGATAGTGAAAGCATCGAGTGTCTGGACGACTAGCCGGCATCGGGTCTTTGCTCTTTTGGCATTTGATCACAAGTTTCGAAATACCACCTTTCGTTGGATGTATGAAGCCATCGTCCCTAACATGTCGTATGTAAGGACAAACGGTGAATATCAGAAATGAACACGCCAAACCGCATCAGTGCCGGGTGGCGTTAAACAAACGGGACGCTTCGCTTAATGGTTACAGCAAACTAGCACTGAACGGTCTTCACTACTACTATAGAAATGGAAGGGGTGATTTTTGCTTTGAAAATGAGACCAGATCTGCCGCGAAGAAGGATGAAGTAACATCTATCAACGCGGGGCACATGAACTCCTCACAAACCTCCAAGCCGGGTTCCTTGAGCGAATGCACAGTCACTGTGAGGCATGATTGGAGTCAATCATCTGTATTGCGCCGAGCTTTGCCGGTGGATTCGCATCCATCGTGAAAATCTCTTTGTGACACAAGATCTGAAGCTCCCACCAAAGTATATTCATCGGCGTCTCGATAATCCACCATGATGCAGTCTGAGGGTAGTTGTCGTCAACCCCGCTCCTAGCGCCTCTTCTGACAATCACAGGCCCCTCGATGTCGAACTGGGGTTCTTGGTGAGATCATCGCGTATCCACACCGGGAGGTTGGTCCAATAGAGCCAGTCCAGACTTACAAGAACCCCGGAGCCATGGTGGGATTTTCAGATGCACCAACCGCAATGGTGAACCTGGTTTCAGCACTTGATCCTCCTTTGGCAGGAGGTCAAGGAGCTGCATGAAGGGAACGTCTGCGGGATGCTCGCCATCCAGATATTTTTGCACATGGGGGCCAACCATTTCTCAGGGTCTTCTGGCTCTTCATCTGGCGCCTCCGCCTTGAATGGTTTGACAGAAGCCTTGATGGCGACTTGGAAAAGAGATTCTGCCCCAGAGCCATCCAGTCAGCAAGGTGACATTCCATACTGAAATATCTTATCACCTTATGCCTGGACAGTGGATCGTGAAAGAGACATTTCTCGGAAGATGATTTGAGCGGCTGATGCCATCGAAGCTCCTCATCTAGCCTCCCGTCGGTCACTGGCAGCAAACAAACGAGGCGAGTCAACCGTAGTTTCACACAGAGTCCAGGTCGAAGAACGCACTTGCATTCAAGTGTGTTCATTTTCCCCGAAAGAGTTGGTCACCTGTTGTGCGTAGCGCCGTGACCATCATGCGCTACTGGCGGCTGTTCCAGAAATAAATCGCCGCCTGTCCAACCATCGCGGCGAACACGCACATTGCTCAGAAACCACCTGACTTGGAGATGCGCAATCTTTGTCAATCACGTGAAGGTGGTGGCGTTCGAAAGAAGTCGGCCTTCCGTGGCACATTCGCATTCAGGACGAACAGAGCGAATGCTTTTCTGGGAACACGTGCTGCGATCCTGTGTAATTAAGGTTACTGCCTTTCTCGGCGTGCCCAGATGTTCTTCAGCTGTCCTCGACATCCCCGAGCTAACTCGATGGTGTTAGTCGCCGCGTCCGAGACCCAGTTTCCCCGAGTGGCGCCACTCACCGCCACATGCCAGATGGTGGGAGCCGCCTGACTTCGACCATACGGGAGAGAGAAAAGGGTAGACGCTTGCAAGTGAACGGCTAGGCTCTGCAGGTGCCACCATGGTGCCATCTATTTTGCTGCAACCGAGTACTGTAGCATGTTCAGACGAGAGGGGCCGGGTGGATGAGCACATGCACGATGATGAAACGGTAATACGGTACATGATGAACGCACGGCAACAGACATGGGACATCTGTGGTCCTTTTTCCCCCCTCGTGTTCTGTTTGCTCATTGGAAAATCCGTGTTTGCCCTGCTTCTCTCTAGGGGCTGCGGCGGAGGATATCCAGAGATGTTCAGTGTCAAGAGCTTGTTCACATTCCCGGCTGTTACCGGGATGCTTAATTCGGTATGCAGGCAACTTTGTAGTCAGTGCTCATTTATCCGCCACCATGGCACTGTCTTGGATAAAGAGTTGCCTATCGTGTATGGCCCCAGGGTAGCAAAATGAAGTGCCATTCACACCTCAATTGGATTGATGTTATCAAACAAAAAACAAATTGCTGGGCCAAACATGTCCTATCATTGCCCCAATACACAGAACTAGACACTGAGCAGCACGAACCCTTTAAGACAGACTCTGCGCATCACAGGAGGCCATCCTGTACAAGTATGTAGACATGTCGATGAATGGCGATCGTTGCTGTAAGAGATATGTCAGGGCCATGGCGCATGATCACGCAGCTGTAGATGAAGTTGTCACCTGCGCCAAAGGAGATGAGGCGTGGGGGATCTTCTTCAACGGACACAATGGTGACATGGCTTGGCGGGGTGATTTCTCTGCACATGCTCAGATTGGCTGCCAGATCAAGGGTCCAATGCAGAATATCAATTTCACAACTTCGCGTCTGCTGGCTCGGATGTCGAAGAATATCAGACGAGATGCCTGGATGTACCGTCCAGATCGTACGATAACGGGCAGAGCCGTGGACGGGTATCGCAGAATTGCAGCCAATTCCGGAATACCCTGCAGCTGGTGAAACGCTATTTGATGATGTGAGCATTTCTATCATGTGCTCTTTGTGCAACGGCTCTTTTGCTTTGACGCTCGAAGTAAAGGCTCTCTACTCCGGATCATGCAAGAAATTGTTTTACAGATACTATTGTACACAAATCGGAGCATTTACCGCTGATGTTGCATTTGTTATACATCGGGAGTTCATATAAAAATGGTCCCTTGTAACTTGCTGCAATAAGCTCTCCTTCATCTCCTCTCTCCTCTCCCAAGCAAGCGCAACTTACTTGAAACCCACATGTACAATCTGCTCTAACGTCCTGAAGCCATCGTGCGCGAACCCCTGTGTCACGTCGAACTTGTAGTATTTGCTATCGACTTGTATCGCGCCGAATCCCATGTCAGTCCAGGCGGAACGCACTCCTTTGAACATATTGACGAATGCCCTGCCCACTCTTCGGAAAGGCATGGTTAATAAATGCTGCATGTCGAATTTGTGAAGTGCCTTGCGTTGTTCCTCCTCTTGAAGCTTCAGCTGAAGGTGCTTCAGTTCGGGGACGTATTCCTCTGGCAAGAACCGGGACTTCAAAGAGACATTCTCGAGGTTGGTCTTGATGACCTTTGGCTGGAGAAAGGGCACCATGCGCTTCACTGTGACTTCGAGTTGGGCGTGAGCTGCGGCGGCGACAGCACCAGCTGTGACTTTGCCCGGCACCGCGGAGACTGGCGGCAGTACACGGATCGTGCTAACAATGTTGGGCGTCTTGGAGATGATGTAAAAGCCCATTGCGCCGAGGAGCATATACGACGCCCCGAAGACAATGCCTACCCATTGAGGAATGCCATCTGGTTGTTGAATTACAGTTGGGCCCGTCAAAGTAGTCCACCCTAAGATGGCTATCCCGCTAGACCAACACCCAAAGTAGAACCAGAAATGTGATGGAGCTTCGTATAGAACTGTAGGCGTTTGTTTCGACGTCAGACTCTTGATGAAGGCATATCGGCTCGGCGCAACCGTCGCCGCGGCGGGTTTCGATGTCGATGAGGGTTTCGAGACTGTCTTTTTTGCAGATTTGAGGGATTGCGAGGATGTTTGTGATATCCGTAGGCGGGCGAGGGACGTCGTGAAGAAGCGGGCTGGGCCGACGGAGCGCTCCGCAAGAATGGTTCGAGGCACGGCCAATTGACGGCACGGCAAGAGGGAGAAACCCCTGGCGAAACTAGCCATGGGAATAGATTCTTCGGAGCCTAGGATGGAAAGAGAGATGGGCAGATGTTATGAGTTACGCATTGGCGGTCTGATGCGCAAAGTTGGCGCAATAAGGTCCCTTCGTGCGAGCGCCGATCTTGCTGTCATGAAGCCATTGGCATGGCTCGTGACAGCAGAAAACGACAGCTACAAAAAAATGTTGATAGCTGTTATCAGAAGTGGTCCCCTTGTCTGGGTTGGGTGATTTGTTCGGGCATAGCGCGGACAGGGCCGATGGCTGAGGGGCGCTATAATTATGCCACTCGCTGAAAGTCAAATACGCGCAAAATGGTCCGTTGTATTTTGTCAGAGCCGCTCAACCCAAAAAACCGCTCTGCTTGACATTTCGCCCTGTATCGGCGGCTCCCCCAACAGCTCCAGCCAAAGAAAGCTCTCAATTTTGGCGCCTTTTCCTTTTCGACAGCCAGCGCCGAACCGGTTTGACCTTTTCGCTCCGTTCAATCGTCCACCACGACTTCAATCACATTGCTCACGCGCGTGCCAGAAACGCTCAATTGAGCTGCCATGGCGTCGTTTGCGGGCGCTGCATGCCGTGCATCGGCTCGTCTTGTTGGAAGCAGAAGTGTCTCTCGAGGTATGTTGATGAATGTCGTTCTCGATTGAGACAGGCGACTGCATGGACTCTATTGTGCTTCAAGAGTCCATCCACTGGGAAAGTCTGGAAGCTGACAAGTGCTGTTCTACAGGTTTCACCTCGTCATCACGATGTCTCGCCGCTCAAAACTTCGTAATGCCCGCGCTCTCGCCGACCATGACGGAGGGAAATATCGCAACATGGAAGGTTAAGGAGGGCGATTCGTACAGCACTGGCGATGTTCTCCTTGAGATCGAAACGGATAAGGCGACAATGGATGTTGAGGCTCAGGACGACGGTATCATGGTGAAGATTATGGCTCAGGATGGCGCTAAGTCAGTCCAGGTTGGAACTCGGATTGCTGTGTTAGCTGAAGCTGGGGACGACATCAAGACGCTTGAAATCCCCAAAGACGAGCAGCCACAGCAGAGCAGCGGCTCTTCGAGCTCATCTGCTCCCAAGGAGGATGCCTCTTCCAAAGACGAGAAGTCTGAGGCGAAGCCTACCGCCCGGGCCGCGAGCAACGAGGTTCACGAACAGAAGTATCCGCTGATGCCTTCAGTCGAAACTCTGGTCCACCAAAACGGTCTCAGCAAGGACGAAGTGAGCAAGATCAAGCCCACCGGCCCCAATGGTCGGTTGCTCAAGGGCGATGTGCTCGCATATCTAGGCAGCATCAACGCCGATAGTCCCGCAGCAGTGTCATCTCTCTTTGAAAAGCTGTCCCACCTGGACCTCAGCAATATCAAGGTTGCGGAAAAGAAGCCAGCCCCCGCTGCTCCCAAAGAAGCCGACAAGGTGGCCCAGGCTCCCGAAATCCTGCCATCGGAAATCAATGTTCCCGTCTCCCTGGCCAAGGTCGTCGAAGTCCAGCACAGAATTCAAGAAACACTTGGTGTCTTCATGCCATTGTCAACTTTCATCAGCCGAGCTGCTGAAGTCGCCAAAGACAACCTACCACCTGCCAACCGCGCGCCCACAGCGAACGAACTCTTCGACCAGGTTCTGGGCCTGGACAAGGTCAAAGCCGCCAAGGGCACTCGCGGTGTCTACCTGCCACAGATTTCTGCTGTACCTCCTAGCACTTTGTTCGAACCTCCTACTCGACCGGCCAAGAAGGCTGATATCATTGATATCCTGGCCAGCAACCCAAAGAAGACTGTTCGTGAGCCTGGCGTTCCTACTGTTCCCGGCTTCTCAAGCGGTCTCAACGTGTTCAGTCTAACTGTGCCCAAGGAGGAAGAGCACAGAGCGCATATGTTCCTGGAGAGATGCAAGGCGATTTTGGAGGAGGAGCCCGGGCGATTGGTCTTGTAATTCTGAGACGTCTGTTGAGAGGCGGGCCGATAACCTATGTAACTATAATTCTTCTATAGACTAGCTATTTAATACGAGTCACGGTGCTTTCACATACAGGTATTGGCACAGCATGTGGTTTTCGCAAAACACTTCGCTTTTTACGCCATCCAGACCTCGCACACCACCATTATCAGCCATAATCAAGGGCGCAATAGCAATCTGTTGCCTGTTGCAACAACCAAGGGTTGATGAAACTTACCGGACCTAGTGACTAAGAGAGATGACAAGGCGAGCGTCTCTATGGATGTCTTTAAATCCCGCTACAACAAATATTAGCTACTGCTAAGAATGAGGTAGAAAAGTGAAAGAGTGAGGAGAAATACAGCGTAGGACTGGTATTGGAAAACTCAGGGCTGTCCGCCTTTCCCCTAGACAATATCCAACTTACCCTATATTTCTCCTTTATTTTCATCTTTCCACCTCGATCTTAGCAGTAACTCATTTCTTGTTGCAGCGGAACAGAAATGACCATGGTTTTACGGTGCTGTCGAGCACATGACCCGAAGCTCGTGGCTTCTTTCACGTTTCAAGCACGTTTCGGCCTCAAATCACCAATATACAATTTTGCCGTGCAGCGGTCCTGAGAAATTTCTGTTCACATAGGAGATGGGAATGTTGACTAGTAGAACCAGTTACTGTGTTTGGATTGCACTATGATAGCCTTTAGACCTTCATCTGCTGCCAAGTGTTTTCTAGATCGTCACGAAGATGGAAGCGACACCACCCGTGAGAACACTATGTGATCTAGCAAACGCCGTTGCATCCCGGAGAATAGACATAGTTAACCGTGAGTTCTCCATGGTGACTGATGTCATTGTCCTGAGGATAGAACGCCGGAACACTGCCGCACTTTGCGCAACCGTGATTGACGAGCTCCTGAAGCAAGCGCTTGATCTCCCTGCCAGGCAATCCTCCGGTATTCTGGAGGAATGCACAAAATCCTGTGTGTGCGAGGTTCTCCCAGCACACAATATGCTGGCCGTTCTGGTACCAGCGGTTGTCGTCGAGCTTCTGAGCTTGTTGAAGCAGCCAGGTGAGTTTGTATCCGGCATTGCTACAGGCGCCGCTGCCTTGGCAGTTGATGCCTTTAGCAGAGACCCCGAGGCCGAGACCAGAGATGGCGATCAAGTGAGAGAAACGCATTGTCTAAATGTTCGATTAGCTTCATAGCACGCTTGTTTTTCTGTTGAGTATACCATACAAGTAATTTGGGGTTTCGATGGTAGTGTTTGAGCTGGAAGGCCTGTGGTTGGGAGCAATTGTAGTAGACTGTGTGTTTGATAGAGTTCTGGTAGAGAAAGAGCTTGAGATGACAGAGGAATGTGACCAGCTTATATACTTTGGTGAACTATCAAACATTCTTATTGTTGACTTCGACTTCAGTTTTCTCCCTGCGTGATGTTATCCTTGTGATCACCAAAACTTCATTTTTCGGACCCGGTGGTCCAGGGCAGCCGGTCCTCATAGGCAGGAACGCCCACGGAACGGTGCGGATGCTCGTGTCAGACGACAGGGCTTGATCATATATTCATAATTAATTCTCAGTCATTTGCAGCCAATGAGAAATAGAAGATTCTCAATTACCGCCACGTTTGATTGAAGAAGAAGCGATTGCTGTGGATATCATCGTCGAGCTCCAAGCGTCCACCATGGTGAAGAAGATGTAGCCTAAAATCTGACACGGCGCAAGTATTTTTTCAGATCCATGTGTCACTTCACTCAGATACAAGCCACTCTCAGCGCGGAATGGTTGGTTATTCTCACGCATGTCAAATACGACAATGCGCTAGTGTCGTATATTGAGGGCGACAATGGTGAAAATAAACACGTATGCACTTAAGTCCGAAAAAGGCTGCGAATGTAATGGTATTGTAAGTCAATATACTACTCCTAAGCTTAAGTTCACTCCGTTACATCTCCATTGCGCGTCAAGCTGGTGCGCGAGTATGCTTGGACAGCTTGGACAGCTTGCAGAGGAAAAGTGGCGAGTTCATCGTAACCGTGGTATACAGCACATTCCGAGCACCACGACCCTCTCATCTCTTCTAATACACCATTTATCTCCAGAAGAGCTCTTAATCTAAATGTTGTGAACAACGGCATGTTTGTGGCCGGCAAAGTCACGGCCAGAGACAAAAATGTCGCATACATGTGACTCAGAAATGTCAAAACTCTGGGATTTTTCTCCGTGATAGCAATGTAGGAGGATGCTTCGTTTCTATTGTACCACGATACGAATGAATAAATCGAACGAAATTGCGCCCCCGCCGGGATGCCAGAGTCTAACTGATCATGCACGAGTCTCAGTACGTCTCGGAGCTGCCGTATGACTGCAGCAAAGTACAAGTCGTGCTGATAGCACACAGACAATTTGTTCAAAGCAACAATGCCGTTCATGAGAAGCTGGGAATTGTCAATGATACTGTTTTGCTGCGGTATTGGAAGTTGAGATTCTGCGGGATCAAGAGTTTGCATGCGAAAAGCGCGGTCATACTCAAACAGAGGTGCGAAAACAGAGTATGCTGACCACTGCTGCATTCTTTTGGCGACCTGATAAAACAATTAGAAAAGTTTTACATCTTACTCATGTCTGGGAATTCCCTTGCCAAAGCTATGCTCTCCGTGATTGTGGCTAGTGAGCGACTGCAGCCCCCAAGAGTTGTCAGACACTCAAGAACAGACACAAATACAGACATGATGGACCCCACTCACTAATCAGAAGCGATGAATGAACAGCCTAAGTGTGCACTCAAAACAGCATCAGCATTGTCAAGGGAGAGATTTTGGATTTCTCGCCGAAGCCCCGCGAGGGCCAATGTGCGATACTTAGCAGCATCTTCAGCCGCTTGCCGAGATTTTGTCAACATGACCAGACGTTCTGCTGATGTTGCAGCAAGGGTTTGTGCTACAAAGTCAAATGAGGGTGCCAATTGAATCATACTGGTATTGACAGGTGTTAGCTGGTATTGACCCTGGCGACACAACTTAGACTTGATGATATCGCGGCGCCTCACGTACGTACGAATCTCTCCCCACAGCAAGCACATGTTCCTCGTCCCACTTGATTCGAGTAGTCTGTCTACTAGAATAACGTGATATATGTAGCGCAGATCAGACAGGGACATGTTATGCCAGCTGAGGGCCCCATCCAATGCTAAGTGTGGAAACGGTGGCTGTCCAGATGCCTTCCACTCGGAACATGCCATGTTAATCACATCCGGCCACAGGAAAGCCGAGTCAACCTGGTCAAAATTTGCCGTATACGACGTATTTAAGTGACAAGAATTGCTCTCGTACACGCATTCCTTTCTTCCGTCCAAGCATTTCTGGCTATGATGGTAACATCTGGTTAGCATCACTGAGAGGTAAGCTTCATCGGAATTTCCCAGCCAACAGAGCTGCTACTTGCCAGGTTGGGCGTAACTCATCGCATTTGATATGCCTGCGTTTACAAGTCCGACAGCCCTGTTTCGACTTCCGATGGCTCTGGCGAAGGACGTGTTTGACTGGCAGCGTTCCTTCACGCATGACTGGGCCGGGATATGCACATCTGCTAATGCTCAGTAGCTCCCTTCACGCTTAACTGAGGTTCTCTGGTGCTTTTAGACACCCATGATATAGAAGAGCGACTCAGGTGTAAGACTATCGGCTCAATGGCCCCATAGACTGCCTCATTTTGTAAGGCGTAAGCGGAGCGGAAGACGCGGGTGCGGCTCTGTCACAGCCGCATATGGAACCTTTGTCCAGCCCTGCAGCTGATAACACCTGGCCCTTGTTACCTGCTTTACTCTGTTGTTATGAATAATTGATGCAAGGCAACCTTACTGAACTCGGACAGCATGACTATTCCGTACCACGGCCGGCCAGGGGTTACCGGACAGAGACGACGAACTAAAATCTGACACGGCACCTCGCGCACCACCTCACATCTCTTGTGGGGAAAGGACGCATCGATTTATCGAGCCTTATGATCAGGTGTCAGGCAATATCGCTGGGGCATATAAAGCACTGTCCCGCCTTAAGTTCGCGGAGGAATAAATTACGCTTTGCCCGAGCGTGGCTGAGTGAAATGCGGTGTACTTTATTCCACAAATCAGCGGGCATTCGTTGGCCTCGATAGCAACTGCCTAGGCAGCGCGCCGAGCTGTATGACACAAAGACGATACTGGCTAAAGTAAGTCAAGGGGTGACATTGACTCAAAGAAATATATTCAGCTATGCGTGCATCTGGCAGCGGATCGTGACTAGGAAGCGAACATGCGACATGTAATGAGCGTATATCCATACACAACTGTGTTGACAACTTGGTATTCCTTAATTCTTAACACACCGAAACAATTTGTGCATCAGCCCATCCGTCCCTTGGCTCGGTCACACTCTTCTAAGAATCTGTAAATTCCTTCGAGGCCTTCAAAATCATCTGAAGCATGTTCACCCGAGCTGACGGGAGGAGACATGCTTCCATAGCCCTCCACATCAGAGAATTCGGGGTGATTCTCCATGATTTCGTAGGCAAAAGCATCTCTCACAAATGAATCGTCCTCCAACGAGGACTCGGCATCTTGAAGGAAACTTCCTTCTAACGATCTGGCTGAGCCACCCGGTGAGCTCATCGGCCGGTCGGATTCAGGCGCGAAAGGAAACTTCAGTGCCATGGGAACGCCGACCGCTGTATCGAAGTCTGGGTCTTCACCTACGATGCCACGTTGGATGCCTAAATCATCGCAAAGCCGCTCAACAGTCAGAGCATCAACACCGGGAAACCTAACGCGAATTGTGTCGCTCTTCTCCATAATTGTAGGCAATGATCCCAGAGCAGAAAGTCGACGCAGATCGGAATACACTATGGCCAGGTCCTGTAACGCTCGACCAAAATCTGTTGATAGAACATCGAGAAATC
Organism: Periglandula ipomoeae IasaF13; assembly: GCA_000222875.2. Lineage (NCBI taxonomy): Eukaryota > Fungi > Ascomycota > Sordariomycetes > Hypocreales > Clavicipitaceae > Periglandula > Periglandula ipomoeae. The sequence continues at coordinate 25,762 of AFRD01000055.1, forward strand.
CTTCGGTGTCCAAGGACGCATGGTGGGTTGCGATCTCGGTACGGAAGCTTGGCATCTTTGAGGCGCCGCTTACTGCGGCAGCGAGGGGGCTCATGGCGGTGATGGTAGGTGAGATCTGGAAGTCGATGAAAGATCCAGGGGATCAGCGAGGAATGGCGGAGAGTTTATTCATTGCATCATCCTCGAGATGGGAGACGGCACGGTACTGGCGCTCGCCGCGGGGTCCAACACCATCATATCTGATCTTTTGACCAGAAAGAAAAAATGCCCTCATTGCCTGTGACACATTTTGCACCACTTGAGCTGGGCATGCGGGGGTATGAGAGAAGTATCTCGCACCACCACCGAGACTATATCCACCAGCGCTTCGTGGCATAGCGCCACCAGTCAAGTTGGGTCGAAGAGCATTGGCGAAGGGAGCGCGACCTGAGAATTGGGCAACTCGTCGCGAAGTATTCGAGGAGGGTAGCTTAGTTCGGTCAAAGCGAGGGCTCGATACACGCTCGGATGAGATAAATCGTCGAATCACACGATTTATGTTCTGTGATGTGCTGCTCGAAAACCAACGTGCACCTCGTTTCTGCTGTCTTAGGAGTGCCGCTGGATGGATAGGTTGACGTCCGGTATAGCCGCTTCGTACGGGAATAGCCTGCAACTGGTGCTGAAATGGCTTCCCAACATCAGCCAGTTTATGTCGGATAGCTTTCGATGTCTTCGTCACAGCAACCCTAAGGAGGCGAAGGGTCGCTGGACCCCATAACGCCCCTTGGGAGGCCATGATATGTATTGTTGTTCCACTCCTCTGATGTTGGGGGAGGTGAAACAAGTAAGTGTTGACAGCACGGTGAAGAGGATGGTTTTGGCCTTGAGTTTCTGCCTTGAGTGACATTCACTTATACCAGGCTCACGGGGATTCGCCACGCAAGTCCACTTCGGGAGGGATCGGATGCACCGCCACATCCGGGCTGCCACACCGTGGCGCTCACGAGTCTAGCCAAATACAGTTAAACAAATTTAGCTACCCCATTTCTACTCTCTTTTTGACACAAAAATTTCCTGCTACGCTTTCCAACTTGTTTCTTCTCCCAACCGCACCGCACCGCACCGCGATCCGTGTTTTGGACGGTGAGCAAGTGCTTGATCAATCCAAACACCATGGTGCGGTGAATACAGCTTGGTAAGACTTAATTCCCTTTTCGATCCGTTTTTATTCGCCTTCTGTGATGAATACTTTACACGAACAATCCAATTCAGACCAGCACCATGGTGATTTTACATACTCTAGAATTACACTGAGGAAGCTCCAAGCAAAGCAAATGCTGCAGTTACAATTTTTGAAACACTCACTAACTCCATGCAAAGACACAGAGCTATTTGGATTGCTATTTCTGAAGAAAGAATGACAAGCATTAAAAGGTTGGTGTTTGATGTCTGCTTGATTTCACTGCATTGAACCTACGCTCCAGGTGATGAACAAACCGACACCTTAGGGCATTCTTCATGCTTAATACATGATGTGGATAACGTTGTTAATAAGTTTCAGCCTTGTCTGATGGAGCTCGTTGCAATTTCTATATTTTGTCGATGCAGCATTTGCAATATAGCTAAACAAGTTGCTAACCCTGTATTTCGCCAGGTATACGAACCCCAGCTTCACTAGTCCTTTGATCACAGTCATTGTATGATGAAGATTTGGACGAACGGGCGGACATATCGAGCCTCGTCACCCTTCATCCTTGAAAGCAAGGACGTACAATCCTTGTGGAAGACTGGCGGGACCTCTTGATGACACTTCGTCACCTGATTATGGCTTTGGTTGTCAACTTTTGATTGAAGAACTGGTTGCCTGCTTGATACTAACTCCTCTGCTTGGAACTAGGTAATTAATTGTTCAATTGACTTGCAACCTCCTCAAAATCGACCTACTGTGATGAGTTTTCCAAAGTATTCACATTGTTTGATCCACAATCAATTTGGTTGTTGGGACATGAACACAACTACAACTTCTGATATAGTTGGTGAGTTACATTGCTTGCCTACCTAATGCTACCTCGTCTCATCTTTATCACGGCTAACGCAATGTAGAATATCTATTCCATGTTTTTGACATGAGACGTGTCTTGAAAGAGACTAACTCGGCTCTCAGATAGGTATAGTGAGAACGTGCTCCTCTGCTCAGTATTGTTATGGTAAGTTTGCGACCGTCATTTAGCAATCCAATCCCGCCATTAGGATGATTTGAATTATTAGCTATAGCTGAGTTCATCGTGATGAATAACCTACTGTTTCACCTTGGAGAACTGATCTGGCGTCACCTCGATATCGTTTGCGCAGTCAGTTTGCACAGCATTCGCTAACAAGGGTATTTCCACAGGTGCACAAATGCGGTTCCCGTACCCATGAGTCGAAAGTACGCATATAGCCAACGTTCAATAAATATTGTTCTAGATCCTAGCTTTATTGTAATTATTGTGAAATACCTCATTGTTGCCACCTCATATACACTTTCTTCATTTCGAGACCGTCTTTTCTATCTTCCATGTTGGAGACGCGCATTCATACCTACGATGCATCGGACAAGGTCCCAATTGTCGTTTGCGCCAACCCAGTCGGTAATGACGACGCCAGTACCAGCAGCGCCCACCTTCAATTGGTGAGGACCTTTACCTTCTTCGCCGTGCCTTCCACAAAGGTATTCGATCACAGCAGGGTTGACCTTGGCTGCGATTCGTTCGGGCCAGCAAGTGGCATTGAAGAAATTGCTCGCACTGAGGAAGTTGATGAAGAACGGTGGAGGGCGCGCATCAGGATTGTGGTCGGGCATTCCAGCAAGCGCAAAGACCTGTTCGGCTGCTCGTTCAAGCTGCCCTCGGCTGTACTCGATCTTTTTCTCGATATTCTGACTTTCAGTGATTTCATAGAAATCCTGGATGCGGAAACCAGCGCCCCCACCAACACCATCTTCGCAGTTATCTGGCCACTCTTGCGCATCAATGCCGTAACCGCCATTTCTCATCTCGTCATCTAGACCAAATCGTCGAACAAGCACAATTTTACCACGGGCTTCACCCAGAGTGGAAACTCGAGGATCTGTCCACCAGCGGTCGCCGCGCTTGTCGACGTAGCTGTGTTTGAGGTAGTGGCCCATTTGGCCATCATTACCCTTGCCAGTACCCTCTCGTTTGACACTCATGATGACGGTTTCACTAGGGTTTTGTTCCAGGAATCTATAGATATCTTCGAGCATGTCCGCAAAGTGCTTGCTTCCGGTCAATGAGATGGGAAACGCACTGTGGACAAGCGTAAGGACATCGTCATCAGGGTTCGCCGAGACACGAATGTCCAAGAATCGTACTCCATTCTGGAGCTGCTCGGGAACTCCTACGGCCTGGCACCGCACCGAAGGTAGCGCAGTGTAGCAGGTGGGTGAGTTGTGAGTGCCCGGAATGGAGAGTATATTAAGTGGCCACTCGTCTCGAAGTTCCTGCATCCACGCATTGAGCTTGGCTGATGAGAAAATCGCGATCAAAGCGCCATTGGGTACGTAGACAACGGTGAGATCATGCGGACCATCGTCCAGCTTCTTCATGACAGCAGATTTGATGCTTGGGCTTGGAATATCAGTTTCATAGCGGTGATCCTCGGTTTTGAACGTCAATCGCACGACCTCGTTCCCAGCATCGGCAGATCGAATGTCCGTCTCTCTGGTCTGGAAAGGTTCGGCTCGAAAGGAAACATCGTCATTCCTGATGGAATTGCCTCTGGGGTGGATCTCGTGGTTGATTGTTTCAGTGGCATTTAAGAAGCCGGTGATTGTGGACGTGACATTGGCCAAGACTGAGCCCTGCTTAATCTTCTCGCTTTCGAATCGCTGGACATGAATGAGCTCGATCGGGTGGATCGTCAGGTTACGGATGGTGAAGTTGGCCATTGTTAACGACTACTCCGCCAGGCAGGGACCGGTGTTGCAAAATCAAGAGTATCAGATGAGGCTTTGGATCACGGCGCAGCAACTTCAGCGCAAAGTTCTTGGAAGTAAGTAAGAATGAAAAGCCCTTGTTTCCTTCGTCTACAGCTATGATATTTGCTCTTCGATAGGGTGGCTGAGCGGGCAGTGGGCCAATACTACGAATGCGGACAGCTCAAGTGAGGTGGCAGAGCTTCTTGGAAAGAGGGGCAGAGGGGCCAAGCTGAAAGCATCCCACATCCATGGTCACTAAAACTGTCTAGTCTGTTATCGGCGCGTCCGTTGATTGGGGCCGAACGGATTTGCCCGTGGAGGAGCAAATAGTGCTGATGCGTGAGCCCACGCTGACGATGGGAAGCTACGGAATAGTTGTTGACGGGCTCTGAGGAGGGGCTCCCTGGTCGAGCTGAAATCCTGGTCTGGCACAGCGCAAGCAAGTCGTCATTCAGCCCACTACAGCTCCAATGCTACCGGACCGGGTGAAGTCGCTAATGCATCAATGATCTGCATACGATCAAAATGCCTACGTACAGGCGTACTGATGAACGACACTTGGTGAGTGAATGGTGGAGGGGGGAAACCATCCATGATCGAACGTTGCGGGGATCATCCGCTTGCTCAGAACCCGTCCAGCGAGAAAGTACCAAAACACTGAGACTTGAGAGAATGGACCTCATATGAGGAAATGGGATGGGATTGCCAGCCCGTCAAGAATGACATGTAGCCACGATCAGTCTAAATTTTGGCGCAACATAGATCGAGTTGGATCCGAGTTGCTGGGACCAGACCCTACCGGCTCCCTCCTTGCAAGGCGCAAAGCGGCTTGCACTAAGTCGTTAGTGGATGAGCGTCAGCTAGACAATGGTTTTGAGGATAGTGAGGTTGGGTGATAAACCATTTCTGTGCAGTTTGCTTGCCATGGGCCAACTGCAGCGGCGTTCCAACTGAGGGACATTTCTACCCGAGACGTTAGAAATGGGCATTTTCACGGCACCCTAGTGACAATAGCGGCTGGCAAATCTAACTTAGAATGCCGGTTACACTGGGTCACGGTATCAAGGCACGATCAGAACACAAGTAGATGAGTCAATGTAAATTCAACATAATTGATGTAACAAACCCGAAGATAGAAAAAAAAAAAAAAACACGAAAAGGCACACGCTGCTCCTGATTTGCAGCGCGGCCAAGGGGTATCCCAATACTCCACATGTATGCTCCTTTTAGACGAAGAAAGAATAACACAAAACCCAGCGAAGTATGTGACAGAAAAAGAACAAGAGAAAAAAAATGAATGCCAAGTACAAAAAGTTACTAAGAACGCCTGCGCTTAGCAGGTGAATGTGGTGGTACGTCATCCTCGTCATCTGGACGACGTCGTAGGACTTTCTGTTTTTTCTTTCTGGCAAAGAACTTGTCTCACAAAGTTCTCGTTACCCACGACGTTTTCTTTTCCGTGAACCTCGAGACCAGCGTCGACCTCAATTCTCACAGGCCGTGGGCGTCCATCTTCATCAATCATGGGAACCCCACACTGGCCCGAACTGTTTTCCTGGATAGCATGGACGACGGCTCGAGCGATGGCGTTGGCGTGCTCGGCCGGAGTCTCGTTGATGCAGACATAATTGTTGCTGCTGGAAACTTTGACAGATGTATTGATTCGCAGACAAATGCCTGATTGCTGAGAATCGTCAGAGTAGCCTGCCTCATCTGCCTCCATCACCGTCTGGCTGGAGTTTGTGACCAGAGAGGCAAGTGATGACCGGTCAATCAAGATGGGCCGGCACTGAGGGATAGCTCGTGATGAGATGGATGATGGGATATCGAAGCGCGGCGGGGGAGTATAGGCTGGTGGAGGAGATGTTTGGTCGTTGACCTCTTTGGAGAGCATGCCCTGTAGGTCAAGGACGGGGGCAATTGCTGATTCCATGATATGTGTAGTTTTCGCTGGAGAATATAGTTGCAAAAAATAACTTCTGTGATTGAGAACCGACACTCCTTTAAGGAATTGGGTTCACACCAAGTCGAATATTTGTTGCAGTGTAGTTGCCTTCGGAAGGTGGACGAAATAGACGACTCTCGCCAGAACTTAAAGAAGTTGCTTCACGGCCAAGGCTAAGGAGTTTATCAATTTTGAAGTACAAGATTGAGCTGCACTGTTGAGGTTGGTGGAAGGAGGATATGTCTTTCTCATATGCGAAAGGTGTGCTGATGAAGTATCTCTTTTCGGTGGTCCGCTTTCCCGAAAAATTACGGATTCATTCCTCAGGTTTCGGCCTGATAGAGTAATACTGTGTGTGTCGATATATACAAAATGGCAAGAAAGAGTCTCGCGCCACTCAGTTTGTAAGCAGCTTGTCAAAGGGGCGGAGGGGTGTATCTCGGGTGGTGGTGTGGTGGAAGAAATGGCCGAGAAAGAGCGAGAGCGAGAGTCTAATCTGAGATGGATGGTGTGGTAAGCCACGGTAGCATGTGGATTACACTGAACAGTAGAGTCGTTGGTTCCCTTACTGTAGTCGTATCAAACAGAACTTATGAATGTCTAAAAGTTGACATCAGAGGCCGTTGGAAAAAAAAAATGAAATGGGCTGGAAAAGGTGTGTAAATGTTGTCCGGCGAGCGAGGGAACGTGGTTTTATGATACTCTCTCTCCCCTTGTCGCTTTTCTTGTCCTACACCGCAGGATACATAACAGAATTCTACTTAACGAATGCAGAAGAATCGCCGTTTCCACTTCTATTGTAACGTCTTTTTTTCCCCTTGTTATTATCAACATTATTTTGTGCTTTTCTCAGGTTCTGCCACAGATCCCCGATCAAAGCACGGATAACCGGCCAGGGCTTTGGTCATCTTCCGCTTCCTTTTGTGTTCGACACACCCTCCACAAAACGTTCGATAACCGCACACCTGCTCGTAAAAGCTCCATCAAAAGCGATTGGCACAATGTTTGTGAGAATTGTGTCTTCATGAAACCATGCAGCGCCTCTGGATTTCTCACCCCTCGCCTTGCTTCCAGACGAGCACAGACGGTCCACTGTCCCCGTAGAACAAACACATATGGCAAGAAATTCTCGGCTTGCTCGCTCTTACTTACTCATTTTAGACCGCTTGACCGTGAGAAGAAAGTCCCGTGAGGCGGCCTGGCTTGGCGCCCGTCGGGAGTGCTTTTTGGTGGTCAGTTGCTGGGCTATGACAGCGTCATCGTTGGTTCTGAGATGCTCCCACATGCCCTTGTGAACGACCGCCTGATCCAATCATTGTCTTGTGTTACCATTGTATAATCGCCTTGGGGGCCGAATGACCCTGATTGCGAGTTCTCCGTTGGGAGAGGCAAACCCGATTGAATGAACTCACTGTATTGAATGGAGACCCAGTCCAAAGAAAATGGTGAACCCAAACCATACAGTATCCATTCTGGCCAGATAGCACAATGGAGAGAGGACATATTAGCCGCGTACCACTGCATGATGGCCACATGGGCCGGGCTTGGCAGGGAACTATTACGTCTTTCCTGTTCTCTCCACAAACATTAGGCCGCCGCAAGGGGGAGGGGTGTGTACCACAGCGAACTGACACTGATGGGAGGGCAGCGAACTCGTTTCGAGAAGAGAGAAATCTTCAGGAGGCAAACATGCGGTGTTGTCCAAAACACGGAGTAGCCCAAGCCTAGATGGAGGCAGCGGGACTCTTGCCCGCCACGCTCTCTCGAGTGGTATGTATTGCACTGAATACCCTCTGAGGCGGTTCCTTAGTCTAATCCCTTGAACCTTGTCTAGCTTCACGGGAATAAACCCGCTCCCACGTAACCAGCTAAGGGAAATGGTGTAGCAGATGGGCAAGCCATCTCGTGCATGGCTTGTTCGTGGGATCAACGACAGATCCCACAGCCACGGACTATTTGAATCGTTGAAAACGGATGGAGTGTAGGAGAAATATGCTACAATAGTTCCAAGCCAGGTGACTAGTGCAGTTGCGATTTACTGTACTATTCCGCAGTGAATGCGAACAGTCGGGCAGCATTGTCCGAAGGGTTACATAGCAAGCGGCTTTTGGTCTTCAGGCGAGAACAAGAACGCCTCTCGACTGGAGAACATACCACGTTAAATACTGAATGTGCATTCATCTGGTGTACAATACAAAACAGCCATGAAAAGGCTGCCGAGCATGAACGCTCCGATTGGCAAACAAGTAGCCGAGGCAGCCATACGGCGATGGCAGGGCTTGGAGTTTGAGAACGAGAGGGAGGGTGGTAATTTTTGACGTATATGGAAAAGTCGTCCGAGGTATGTCACATTATCACTGTCATGCCGTGGCACAGAGTAGTGTGAGGAGTACTTGTTGCTGATGTTGAACTTGAATTCCGTGGCACGTCACCGTGGGATTGCAATCTTGGCTTGAGCACAAGTCGATGGGATGAAACGGCTGAGAGGAATACCAAGATCCAACGGTCGCTGTGATACTTGATCCTCAGCACGGCTGCTCATTTTCCTCTTTTCCGTTGACTGGTCTGTTGACTGAGACTGGGATGAGCCAGCCATGTTGCACGTCTGTGTCTCGGGGATAACATACGCGTATGTACGGGCAGGATGCCAAGCACGCTATGGTAATGGGTGAAGACGCAGGAAGGGAAGTCAGATCCGGGTACAGTAGTGGAATGACAGGACTGTTTGCCTCGTGAATTCCCAGAGGACCGACAAAGGGCGGACTTCGGAGAGCACCTGATGAAGCGTGGCAGTCGGTAATGTGTTGGTCGTGCTATTGTTCAATGCCGGTGTTGCTATTGTTGTCGAAATTAGGCTGAGGTGTCTGGCTCATTGACCTCCAGATTGGGACTAGCGCCCGCCGCGGCGCAGCAGTGGAGTGGCTCCGCTTCGGCTGCCGAGACGGTCTTGAGCTGACGCTCGATACTCGTTGGACGGAACATTCTCCGTGACTGTTTCTTGCCCTCCTACGCCAGCAGCCGTGGCTAATCATCTCTCCTCCAATCTTGCCTCAGAGGCTGACATTACTGACTAGATATCTGGTACCATAATTGAGTTCAGCGCCCTCCAGTACACTAGGTAAGTAGTGTACATGTCGCATGGGCTTAACGCTTTCGCCGACCGACGAAGCCCCGATTCCCGGTAATTCGCCCTCGGCGCCAACAGATTCACGATCCAACCATCACCAAACGCCACATCATGTCATTTGGTAGCCAATGTGATGCCTTCTCGGCCCATTTCCATCACTTTTGAGTATCCCTTGCTACCGTCGGCTTCTTAGCAAGAACTGTTGTAGCGCTATATTGGGCCGGTGTGCGTGTTGAGGAATCCTGATTCGTGTTCCGCGTGCCATGCCGTGCGTTGATGTTTGAGCGAACCGACGCAAAACCGTATTACCTGTGTGACGAGTAGCGACTCTCTTGGTTGGGATGGCAGCTCGACGCATGCCCAATCTTCTCTTTCTTCCAATCTCTTGGCATGGAACTTGATCCAATTATTGACACCAGAGGAGAACGCTCGCTCTCCCATAACCGCAGCAGCCAAAAACGACTAGTCTGAAGCCAATAACCACAGTATGAGCCCAAGGTGCTCATTCATAACTCTGGGCTTTAACATGCCACCATCAAAAGTGCTCACTTCTCGTTTCGTCCGGCGGGCTCCTCTCGTAACCGCTCTCCTGGTACCTGGCGCAGTCCTAGTGTCGCACTAGTGCAGTCCCAAGTGCATCTTGACGGGATGCACCTTGTCATGTTCCAAGCTGTCGGATTCAGTTGTAGGCACTAGTCGCTGAAGGTTGGGCACAATTCTTCTCGCGGAAGTATTCCTGTTTCTCTTTTTACGTTGAGTTTACGACTTGTCTTTTTTGTTCTTTCAGACTCTCGCACACGGGCCATCGAAGGGGATGTTGCAGCCGGCCAGCAGCACCCGTTTTTAATTTGTGTAGTGCATTACCGCTGTGTAACCATCACCCTCGCTCATGTACAAGAAAGCTTAACTTGGCTGATCTGTCATTTCAGATCTTCTAACTCCGAAACATGCCCTTCGACGGTGGGGGGGCCATGCTTGGCGCCCCAGAAGCTAGCATCGCTCTTGGCGTGTGATCAGTTTTAAAGTGACGAAGACAAGATCTTCCTAACATGAATTTTTGAACCTGCAGTAATCATCCTTAGTTGTAGTTTTTTTTTTTTTTAATTGCCAGCAGTATAACCATTTCATACTGCGTAAGCCTGAGAAATGGCATTGAAAACGTTAATCGCTCAGTGCCTATGCAAGCTCTCCAACTACGTATCGATGCTCCGTTAATTCCAAGTCATCATTTCGATCAGTACTGCATTTTGGAACGCACATGATGAGCGAATGAAAGGCTCTCAACAAGTGAAAAGCTACTGTATTCTTCGCGGCCTATTGGTTCGAGTACAATCGTAGCCGCTCCATCTGAGAATTTCGTAAACCTCACAGCCACCCTAGTGAAATGTGGCTCTACAACACACGCGACATCTTATTTTCGAAGTATACGGAGTACACGCCCAGTCATACTATTGGCACGCCTTGTCATCACGGCACCACGCCCTCAGTACCGACGATGTGGTACAAGACTTCGCAATCGCCCGCTTGCTCCCGCCGTTGTGCTCTGTCTTGTCTGCAACGAGAAGGGAATACTTGGCTCGCTCTCCAGTTTTGAGGTGTAGGTATTTGAATTGAAGCAGGATGCAGTATCGTGCAGTAAGTCTTAGGTTGGCTCAGGAATCTCGGTTCCCATGTAATCTTCCACATTTTGAACAGGGTCTCCCTCACAAGACTAGCGTATTGCCTGCGTAATATTCCCACTTGAACAGCTGGATTGCTACTGCACTATACGATACCGAATCATAACTATTGTCATCAATGACCATATTCAGATCAATTTCCATAATCGAATGTCAGGAACTTTCAATGGTGGCACTAATCCCGCTGTTTTTCGATTGTGCAGAAGTCCGCCCCTAGAACCACCCATCCCGGTCCGTGAGGCTGTAGGTTCCCGTCGCATGAGCCGACTGACAATAGGAACTGTGACAATAACTATTGGAGGAGGGAGTCGCCCAAACCACGCACTTGAGAAACCTTGGCTGCATTTGCGAATCCCGCATCTGCTATGTAAGCCGTCGGCTGCTTATATGTCAGCACGCGCAACATTCCGACACTGCAATGTCCACGTCAGGCACTAGAAAGGGGCACATGTCAAAAACAAGTAGTGGTGAGGCCAGCATATGTGCAGAATAATAGACAAATTTCTGAGACTTTCATTCTAGCTTTTGTAGCACTCTCCGTAGTTACAACCTTCCACGCCCTGGTTAATCATGTCATTTGGGTCAGGATGACTGCCTAGTCAGTAGCCCCTATTGTGATGCTTCACGCGACCCTACTGCATCTTCAGTCCAGATATCCTCGCTTTTGAATGCTTTCAATCAAATTGTTTACTTTCTTTTTATTGTTCTGTCTCATTGTGGTTGAGAGCATTTGGGCCTTCTCACCCTGAGTCGCATGCGGCTCTAGGGCGAGCTTTGCAGTCCGCCATTGACTCCGAGTGCTAATACGCACTAGAGGCTTGAAGATTTGGCAGAGAACTTCGAAGAATACTATCACAATAGGGGAATCAGTATTGCTGATGTTTATTGCGCTGACCTTTGTCGTCTGTTGAAGCATAACCCAAGGTTCAAGCCCATACAGACTGCAGGATGAAAGCTAGCGTACTAGTTACTCCATGGTTCCCCAGGTACAGTGATAATGTGTCCTCTTCTCCTTACTTATCAAGGCAAAGTTCTAGAATCAAAAGAATTCAGAGTGTTTGTGGGTCGATCGGTCTTGCTAGGTAAAGTCCTTCAATGGCATAATAGTGCATTGATTCGTGGCACGGCAAGACTAATAGGTGATCCATGAGTCGAAAAAAAAGCAAGATCTCTGATGCTTGGGCCACAGATTGTTTCCTCAATTCGGAAAAATAGAACGTACAATAGGCCCATCATCTTGAACCTGCAGAGTGCAATCAAATACTGGACTGCACCGGTCTTGTCTTCGGTAATGGGCTAGACGATCACGCAGTCCCGACACAATGGTTCCAACTTTATGTGCACAAAATGGTCACTCCTGTAGCATTTTTGATTGAAGTACAGTATAATGCCACTTCTAAGTCAAAAGTCCCAGTGGCTTTCTGGCACTTCATGCTTGTGATGCACTAGTAGCTGCACCGTCATTTGTGTCTCACTTTCGGGCATCGACCCCCTTTCGTTTATCACAAACAAGCATCTTGTCTTGGTTACCGCAACATCATTCACTGGTATACGAGTTTATGAGACAGATTTAATGTCCAACGGCGAATTCCGTTTCTTATATCTCTCCTTGTAATGGTTTGATGCGAGGCTGGAAGGTCAAGATGATGCAAGCGTCTTGTCTCTCATCTTCACCGGCATAGGACTCTTGGAGTTGACTGTTCCACACTCCACTAGACCAGCGATTTACTAATGTCATAACTCTGGCTGCATAATTCCCGAGTAGAAGATTTATGCATATGAGAGCTGTTGGAACGTGCGAACCAAGGAGGTCGCTGCTCCGGAGTCAGTTATTGCTCTTGTGAACGATTCAAAACATGAGGTGCATATTCACATTCACACTTAAGTACAATTCTGCAACCTCATGTTCTAAATGCTTTTGTGCACGCCATTACTGACGTAGAGTTTTACGTATACTCCATCACCGATGCGCTGTGACTTCGATACGAACAGAGCGTTGTGGATATCGCAGGAACGAAACAAAAGAGAAGCGTTCCCCGGCGTTCTATTCGTGATGTGACATGACTTGTGCTTTTTACAATGAAGATTCTTCCCTTTTTTCCGCATACGTTTGCGTCCGTGCAAGATGGTCGGGGACTTTCTTTTTTTTTCTTTTTCACACAGCAATCCCCGAAAGCGCGGCTGCCTAGACGTACATCGCTTCGCAAAGGGCTTTGGCAGATTCGAGGTCTAAGTTGAGGTTCCCGAATAAACGGTCCATCACGCACAGTATCCGCAATTGATCAAGGTGGAACTTTACATAATTCATACTTCCGGAACTCACCTGACCGACATTGCTTGACTCCCTATTGTCTCTCTCAGCTATATCCACAATTTGTGTCTCACGGCCTTCAATCTAGCAAACAACTCCTTTGAGTACAGTACTTACGAGGCTGAATTGTTCTTCATCAGGCACCCCAACTCAAGATATCGAGGGAATCCTGGGTTGTTCACTTATTGTAGTATAAGCGACAATGCGATGCTACTTTTCTGTTTGGGTTTGTACGAACGAGCGTATTCGGGCTGACCGATATTGTTGGTGAACTGAATGCGGCTTATCCACCAAGTTAGGTCTTAACCCAGATCTCGGCGGCACTCGGCGATAATATCACCAGTGACGGCGCAGCACGTCAAAGAACCGTGGGTAAATGGTGCCAAGAAACGAATTAGACAGGCTGCTCACTCTTGGCAGCGCAACAACTGTCTGGCCAACAGCTCTTCTGATTGCATCCATCAAGGTGGTCGTTGTCCAATGATTCGACGCCTGAACATTACGTCGCTTTTCCAGATCTGTTCAGCTGTTCTCTTTGCTCTGAGCTTTTTCCTGTTCGGCTACACCTATACTAACATCGCTTTGCGTATCACGACTTTCTGATAAAGCACGAGTCCTTCCCACGTGTCCTCCAGCTCTAGCCAAACAAAATGCTGGTCACTTGTGCATATCGCTTCTCCTCAAGCACCCGTGCCGTAGCCCTCCAATGAGTTCATTCGTTCAAAAGCTTCCATGCAGCAAGTTCTGTAGTACAATTCATTTCAGGCTTCACCGCAGGACCCCTTTGCAAAGTCGCTGAGGCAGTCTAGGCCCAGCCTACGGCTTTGTCCGTCATGGTGACTGTGCTTTCCAGTTTTCGCTTACTTTGCATCCAATGGCAAAGTCCTACTTACTGTGCGATATTTCGTTCATATCCACTCCCAGTCCGGAAATGCGCTGTTTGGCCCTCAGACAAGGATGCCGGGTGTTGGATGTGAAGTATTGGTTGTCATCGGTGAGCCCTAACGTGAATTGGAACTCAAATGAGGATGAAGAGGGAATGACATGCTTATAACTTTTAAGCTTACACCGGCTGCAGAAACGACAGGCTTCCTGTACACTGCACAGAGTGGTGACTCCATTCGACTAACCTTACCTTCGGTCCGTTGGCTTGTCTCGACTACCTGTCTCGAACTTGCGTGACGATTCAGACTGGCTTTCTGAGCACGCAAAGTGCTAATCTAAGCTCCTGAAATGGTATATTTTTGAAAGAACTGATGTGTTGGTCACGATACAGGGCAAAGATGCCTGTTGGAAGAGCTGGCGCGCAGGCTCCAGCATATTAGTTCTTCATTTTGCCAGGGCACAATACTTCCCGCAGAAAACGCCTAGGAGGTTTGTTTTGCTGGTTTCCAGAAATTTTACTTTGGTAGCTTCAGCCAAAAATATGAGATGTCGCAAGACCTCGTGTGGACTTTACATACCGACATGGGGTATGTCCACTCTCCCATAAGACGAGCACTGCCATGATGGATTGGAAAGGACAGGATGTGAACTTGTCTGCACCGAATGTACAAGGGGCGATTCAATGCATCGCTCATGAGAATAGCGGGTTGCAAAAACATCATCACCCAGTCGCTTCCAGCAGGAGATGGAATTAGCTTGGTCGAGCTAACCAGGCTAGTGTCGCGCGGGAAGTGGGTCAGTTCCTTATGTGAGGAGTAAAGTTGACCGACCATCGACCTGAACCAAAAAAAAATTGGAGGCTTTGGCACTACAGAGTGCCTGATCGCACGTTCTGCACAAACACTGCTCCTCATTCGCACTCCGATCAACCACCACCGGATCGCTTCACGCAGGTCGAATTTGATTATCGAAGAGGTATCATTCAATTTCCAGCAATTTGCTTGCGACTCGGATCTACGATGCCTCACAAACATAAGAGGAAGCGAGGCGATGAAGAGGTGTAAGCTGCATATCCGCTCCATGACCAAGGAGGAAAAAATTGTTAACAATACCTCTAGTTACGACCTCCCGCCATCGCAAAGAGCCCTTCCACTCCCGGTAGCAACCAGTAAACCAAAGAGCAAACAAGCAACCGAGCAACCAACTACGAAGCGACAACGGAAAGACCGCAAGAGCAACGATGCCCCACGAGCCTTTCGAAGATTGATGGCATTTGCGCAAGGCAAAAAGACACGATCTGGACTCGACAGTGGGGAACCAAATAAGAGC
Source organism: Periglandula ipomoeae IasaF13 (assembly GCA_000222875.2). Classification (NCBI taxonomy): domain Eukaryota; kingdom Fungi; phylum Ascomycota; class Sordariomycetes; order Hypocreales; family Clavicipitaceae; genus Periglandula; species Periglandula ipomoeae. The sequence continues at coordinate 40,999 of AFRD01000055.1, forward strand.
AAAAAGAATGTGCAAGAAACACCTGTCGAAACACCACGTATCAAGCCAGGCGAAGACATGAGATCTTTTTCGGCTCGTGTAGACGCTGCATTACCGATCTCGGGTCTGGCAACCAAAACAAAGGTCAAAGATGGCAAAGATTCTCTTGGACTTAAAGTGCATCGCACGCGGAAGGAAAAGAAAATGCATAAGCTCTACGACCAGTGGAGAGCGGAGGAGCGTAAAATCCAGGAACAAAGAGAGGAAGAGCGTGAGCTCGCAGAAGAACGAGAAATGGATTCTGAGATGCAAGACATGTTTTCTGAAGGCACAGATCAATCCCATGGTGGGAAGAAGTCGCGAAAACGAGGCAAAACCCAAGACGATGATCCCTGGCGAGAGCTGATTCGCAAAAGAGGCGAGGCTAAGGTCGGGCTGCATGATGTGGCTCTAGCACCTCCGGAGCTCCTTCACAGGAAAACAAGAAAGCAATTACAGGTAGGCGGTGCTGCTGTTGATGTTGCGAACATTCCCAAGGCTGCTGGCAGTCTGCGGCGAAGAGAGGAACTACAAACAGTGAGGGATGACGTGGTTGAAGCGTACAGGAAAATTAGAGAGCATGAGCAAGCGAAACTTGAAGCTCAAAGGAAGAAGGCATAGAAACACCAGTCATTAGTAAACAAGAGGGGGAAAGCACTGAAGAACTACTTTGAAAACTGGAGGCAAGGCTTTTGCCGACAATCGTCAGTGCCCAGAAACTTGTCTTCTGTTGCTTCCATTCTCATCATCATACTGCATGTGTAAATTCAACTTCGGGAGCTGCCCCACCATTTGTCGCTCGCGCCACAGCTCATGCGACAGCCAGCCATGCCCCGCCACAGAAGGCAGAGGGAAAAAATAAAAAGATCTGCATTCCTACCCGGATCCTCGAAAGTCGCATGTTCAACTCCTGACGCCAAGCGCGAGAGCACCATCAGAATTTTTTTTTATCCTTACGACCCGGCCGTCGATGCTCACCATGCGAGCACCAGCAATACGATTACGATGGCTTGGGAACTCGAGGGGCTGATTTCGCATCTATTGATGTTCATTTCCTGTGCAGGTGAACAAGGTGAGAGAAAGTTGGAAATGCACCTTACCAGCGCCTTTCATCACAAATCTCACATGCAATACGCGACTCGCATACATAAGTTCGAGTCTTTGGCCCCTTTATAGAACGTAGCCTCTACTTTCTCGTTATTTTGCTAATTTTTTTCCTCCAAGGTTGCTCTATCAAGGAAATCGTCAATGAAATCAAAGGCTCGTCTGGCTTTTCGGGCACGCGAAGCCGCAATGCTGGTGAGCCTCTTTCAGATCAAGCGGCTGCCACTATCTGGCGATGGCTAGTTGAGAGAAATGATGTCTCGGTTGGGAATGATAGAAAGTACAATGAACTTTCGTTACACACGTTGCTGGATCCAACAACCAGCATTGCGGATAAGGACAATATGTCGAGGGGTGAGACAGGCAACACTTCAGACAATGCGTCTCTGGCGTCAACATCGGGCAAACCAGCCTCGGAATCTCCTGCCGGAGCTCGGGTATATGTTTCGGAAGACACGATGTGGGAAGTCATCACCGGGCACTCCGTCAACTATAAGAGAGTGCCACGCTTGGAGTGGCTATTGCTTTTGGGCATCGCGTCCACAAAGTCAGACGGCATCTTACAAGGAGACCTTGGGCGTTTGGTCGAGCAGGACAAGCGATCTGTCCCCAAGCGAACAGATTCCCTCTTGAAAAAAGGCTATATTGTCAAAAGAACCACCCTTGTGAGAGGCACTAAGACAAGTACACTATGGCTTAAATTCTTCGCACCTCCGCTCCCTAAAGAGAGCGATAACCAGGACTTGGAGCGCGAGCCGGAAATGAATATGTCTTATCAAACCTTGGCAGCCAATCTGGACCAAGTTCCCTGGCACACACTCTGGACTGGAGACTCGATGGATTTTCATGCCCTGGCGACTACAATTATGGCCGTTGCCAAAGAATGGCAAGTCATTCGATTGCAGGATTTGAAGTCTAAGCTTGGTGTCTTGGGGATGCGCTGGCAAATGAAAATTGTTTCGAAAATATGTCGGTTTCTGAACTCTTATGGCGCAATTCAGTATGTTGCCGCCAAGTTGGACAACAAAGTCTACAAAGATTGCATCCAATTCAATAGGGATCTGAATACGAAAGACTGGTCGGCTTTTCTTGCTACAGGGAAACGTTCAGCAAAGCCCATGAAAACTGCTTTGTTGGGTATGGCCGAAAGGGCTGATCCTGACTGGCAAGCCGATATCTCCCAGATCAATGGTGCCAGACTCGGAGAATGCCCTCCATGGAGCATTGATGAACCGCTCCCGCAAAAAATCACTAAATCCGCTCAGTCCTTTGGAACGGTTGGTTTAACCAATCCTGAGATTTACGCCTTGACCCTTGGCCCAACCTTCAATCGCTATATCTCGTCCCTGACTAGCTGTATGGCTACTTCAAATGCGCAGCCTCCGGGTTTGAAGCATCTGCAGCTAAAAAGCGAACACATCAGGGTTGGTAAAGTAGCTTCTTACAGATTTTATACGCCACAGCTTTCACTATCGGAAACTATTGCTCAGAACCGGCAAGATCCTGAGCCATCCATCATCAACCAGTATGGATTTTCCTCTGAATTGCATACACCAAAATTCTCAGGGCCAGATGTTACACTTTCGAACATATGCGGAGTTGCCAAGTCCCGAAGAGTCGGCCAAACTGAACCAAAGAAAAGAGGACGTCCAAAGAACACCTCAGAGCCTCAATTGACCTCTATTGAACCTGAAGCCCCCCGATCAAGATCGCAGCAAGTCGTGAGAGTAGATCAACTCCTGATCACCCTCCGCATATCAACGGAAGCACTACGAACCATATTGTCTCCTGTTACGCCTGAACGTGTCGCCGAAGGTCCATCTTCAAACGTACCTCGGCCCTCGGAACAAACCAAGAGTCCAGAGGTATCACTTTCCAAGACTCTCAAAGACACTGGTGACAAGCCGGATCGTGCCGGTCGTTCTGGTCCTTCCCGTGGTCGAGGCCGTGGTCGAGGGCGGGGACGACCAGCACTGGCGAGATCTGACGGGGACGCAGATTCGTCTCGGCCGTGGATCTGCGAAAATTGCGGTGGAAGCTGGAAGAATGATCTTGGCCTGAAATATCACCTAGAGAAATCACGATCATGCAACCCACAATTTGAGTCCATGAGACAAGAATCGAGTGGACGAGGCAAGACTTCTACATTTTCTAGCCCTCAGGCCCAAAGGTCTGCCGACGTGGATTCGTCGGATGAACCGACACGACCCAGGCGCTCGACTTTGAACCGAAGAAGCCAGAAGGTAGACGTTATCTCTTCTGAAATTGATAGAGATCGTTCAAAACCTGCCCGAAAGTCTAAACTCGATCGGTCTTCCATAGAGCAGAATCAGGGTGAAGGCACTGGCCTCAAGACTCCCTCTTCCCCCGCAACAGGAACAGTCAAGTCTTGGAGGAGAAGTACAACTGCAATTCAGGAGCCAGTCAGATTTTCTCTTCCGACGAGTGACCAAGGTTTACTGTCTCCACGAGGAAGTAAGTCACAAGGTCCAGATGCAATCCTGCAAGAACGTGTGCGCTCGGAAATGAGCACTACTGGTAACGGCATACCCTCAAGCTCCATAAACAGCAATCGTCATGAGCCTGGATTGTCAGTTGCGCGGCCATTGGCATCCACTTCTGCGGAAGAGAGCAATAAACACCGCGAGATCACTCAACCAGCCGGGTCCACGCCAAACCCTTTGGGAACCCTAGACCAAGACCAGGGGATCAATCGCGGATCTTGCTCTGTACCTATTCAGAAACAGGATAACAAACTTTCCAAGGGCAAGGCGAAGAACGCAGACTTGGCGGTGCTAATCCAAAAAATGCTGCGCAACCAACAGGGCGTCGTCATCGGTGGCAAGCCTCTTTGGGATTCAATACTTGCTGTGTGGAGCACTGACTTCAGTGGAAAGACGGTGCCAACCAAGGTTCAGTTTCAGTCGACTGTCAATCATCTTCTAAAAGATGGTGCGGTCCTGGAGCATTGGCACGCTTTCCGCGATTCGTTAGGGTCATTTTCGAAATGCCAACTATTAACGTTGCCCGGTGTTGACGCATTCTCTCCACAGTCCTGGGAACTGATTGGGAAACTGAAACGACCACCTCCCTCGCGGGGACAAGTAGTACTTGGCCCGGATTCAAATGCTGGCTTATCAGAGGTCAAAGTGGGCGGGCGTGGAAGGAGGACACTTGCGAAAGAAGTGGCTACACTTCATGCCCCAGTTTACGCAGCGCAGGTGGCAGCCAAGAAGGACCAAGAGTCTGAACCTCGAGACCGAATGAAGAGGCAACGCCATTCCATAGCGCGGGACAGTATCGAGGATTTTACATCCGTGCTCTCAGCTAAACGTCCAAAATTCGACCACATCACATCTCCCGAGGATCACTCTGACTTTTGCACCTACCAAAATGGACTTGTGCAAGAAATGGAAAAGCCTGTGGCAACAATGAAGTTGCAATTCCTCGAGCCAAATCAATTCCTGGGTCGAGAAAGCCCTGACATGCAGTCTCTGCAAGAGCTGCCTCTGAATACCGAGCAAACACCAGTAGAAGAAAATCTTGAGCCCGCACCAGACTTGGCCAGCGATAGTCACATCCATACTGGTGACGACATCGATGACACTGGATATGATGGTATCACTGACGTTGAGACTCGTCGTGAAGATGTGACAACTCTCACTGGCCGTCATGGAACTTGGCCAATTTTGGACACCCAATATTTTGAGCGCGAGGGCGGAAGCTTTACGATCAGAGGCTGGATGCCAGACACGCAATGGCTTGAATGGGAAAGTTTCTCCCAGGATCTGAAGAAGCGGCCCGGCAATGGCGAGCCAGCGATCACGTCTAACAAGCATTCTAGTGTCGAGCTTTATCAGCAGTTCAAGAAGAGAATTCGAGCATGCTTCGAAATGGAGATGAAAATGTCGAATTCTTTTCGCGCCACTCGACAAGGCCCTGCATACCCCTACAATATATTTGTACGGTTGCAAAGTGATGCAGTTAGTACCATATCGCCTCCAGCCGAAATTAGCTGGCCTGCAGATGGCCAGCTCGACAAGACGTCGGAGAGAATGGTCTCAACAGTGGCAGAGGACTCATCATCAAGTGAGGAGGATCTTGACTTGGGACGTATCTCAGTTAATAGCTACTCTGGTTCACGAGCAAGGATGGCAGGGCAGGTCGAGGCAACCTCCCATGCCAAGGCAAAGCGTATAACACTTGTCACCCGCGCTCTGACCTCATTTCCTGAGTCGCACCTCGACGTTGTTGATGATGCAGAACAGGATGACCCTTTGCTCGATGCTTCTGATGAACTAATGGCAGCCTTCATATCTATACGAACTTTGATGGGCGGAGTAGACAAGTCTATCGACTGGGGGTTGCTCTTGTCTATCTACCCAGGCGCCAATTTGAGATACTTAAGAAATTTTTGGGACAACATTCGAAAGCAACAAGGGCCCTACGTCTCGACTTATACCCGAGCCTTTCAAGAGAGACTCATCCCAGCCTTGGAGCAAGGGGATGTTCCAATGATTGACTTTGAAAAGCCTCAAGAATACGATTGGACAAGACTTATCCGCTGGACCTTGGAGATTCCTCGACAAGAAGGATTCGAACTTCCCAATTCTCGAGAGGCGCTGAATAATCGTTTCCGCTTGACAGAAACGAAGCCAGTTACTGATGACTGGCGGGAACGTTTCTTTCATATACAAGCCTCTGTTCACGCACGTTTTGAGGCAGTGACTTCTCTGCCAGCTGCTCTCGCCATTGATGATCGAAGTGACTTCGCTCAACAGTCATTGCCCACATCAGACTTTGACATTGCAAGATCTTGGGTTAAGTCTCTCTGTAGTACAGGCGACGGCAAGTATTCAGTGGAGACCATCAGGGACAAGTTTTTCACGCTCCTGCCTGGAAACAAGCGCAGGACGTCCACTCTGTTCAAAGAAGCAATCGACCAGTTGACGAAGCAGAGAATCATTTGCAAAAGTAAGAAGCCACCGTTGGGAGGTCGGCCATACAGGCTGAACGAAGGATACTTGGCCGCCCTCAGCAAGGTGGCACAAAATGCAAAATACGACGGTGCCGCTCGGTTCAAATTAAAGCTCGATGCTGCATTCCGAAAAGACGGAAAGCTGATGGTCTCATATTCCTTAAGCGATGGAGCTATGATGGCTCTCACAAATCTCATGTCTGCTGGCAGAGTCAGATCAGTAGCAACTAACTTGCCCTATATTCCTTTTGGATTCGAACCGGGAAACTATGAGAGTCGAAAATATCCCAAGTCGTACTACCATTTCTGTCTGGAAGTCGTTCCTACGGAAACTTACCTGTTCAACGAGCAAATTGACGTTCTCCGAGCGGCGTCCACTGCCGGGCCGCCGCTCTCCGGCCAATCTGGTGAATTGCCTCAATGGGTTGACATCTTTGGCGAACCAAATGAAACTCATTGGTCCGAAATACTCGGTGGATTCTGCTTTGCCATGGCAACTCGCAGTGCCATGAATATCGAGGGCATCTGCAGCGCCCTGGATCCAATTTTAGATGCATTCGAGGCAAGACTCATTACGAACTGGGGCAAACAAACCGGTGTTCTCAATGATTCTCATAACGGCATTGGATCACGCCTTAGCGAATGGTGGTGGCTAGTCGTGCCGTGGCTTCGCAGATAACAAAGCAAGATAACTTGAAAGGCACAATCTGAGAATGCGAAGACAATGATGGATGGAGACGAGCTACCGTTCACAAATACGAATTTTTTTGTAGTATGAATTAAGAAGGACAGATAAGCTTTGTTGGAAATATTTATATTATAGATGATACCCTGTTTAAGACCTTTGCACGTAGGTCTCTCTTGTAACAAAATGCGAAGATGTTTCTCCAACGCCTGTGTTTATTTATGCCAGTAAAGAAAAAACAAGAATTCAAGTAACAATGGTTTTCATCCGTCGTAAGACACATCCAATGATGAACTTGCCGCAATGCTTGCCTGATACATTCATCACTCCACAGCTGATCGTACCTCGATGCCGTGTCAGGCATACAACATACCTGTAAGTTGCTCTACATGTGTATCAATCATACTCCAAAGAGAACTTTGAGCAAAAGTGCCACCAAAGCAATGACTAGTGCTACGATAGCTCTATCGATCCATACGGGGACCCCGTCGGCCCGTTGCTGTTGTGTCGCAGGCCGTCTAGGAAGCAACTGTTGTTGACTTGGTTGTCCGCCCGCCACAGTTCCTGCTGCGGTCGGAGGGTTTCGTGAAGTGTCCGCCAGCGGAGGTGCAACGGTATCGGGCCGTGGAAGTCGGGTGTTGGTTGATGTGTGGACGTTCGTTGGGCCAGTGCGCACGAATCCTTCAGCAAGTTCGGCACTTTCACCATCGTCATCCCGCAGGGACTCATTCTGGCCGGCGGGTGACGGGGAGCCTCCACTAGGTTGGCCCTTCGCTGTCATTTCATCTTTCCAGCCCATGCTGAGCTCAGCTGGAATCTGAACGTCGGGTTGTACCGAAGATGATGACTCGTTGGCTAGTCTCTCAGATTCGGAGATGATGTCGATATTCGAACGGCCACATGTCGAACATTTGAAGGAGCCGGATTCGCGCGCAAGACGGAGCCGTACTTCGTCGGTTGTATCTAGACCACCCAGTTGCCCGCGAGCATCAGTTTCCATGAAACTCCGCAGGCTGAGGTATAATCAATGTTAATAAACCTTGGCAGCATGTAAAGAGTGGGAATGATGGTCACATACGCAACTATTGCCGTTCTGATACCCCACGCCGGTTGCCATGTTTCTTCGTGATGCCCGCTGATACTGAGGCAGATTTCCCTATTCGCCTCGAAGCGGCCATTCGGTGTCGTGAAGCGAAAACTAGGTGGTCGTAATGGGTATGTGGGGGGTAGAACTATACGTCCGTGATAGACACCTTCGCTATAGACGGAGTTTGGGGGACCACGAAGAGTAAAATGCCACTCGAATAGGTCGGACTCGAGAGGCTCGGCCGTGTAGTCTCCCGACGGAGAGTTGTACATTTCCGCGGCCTCGCGCACTTGTATCCCATTATTAGCTAGCCATTCCGCCGATTTGCAGCAGCTTCCAAATGCAAAGCAGCAAGTACAGAAGAGTTCTTTGCGCACTTACATATCCGCCGGATTGTTGGCGATTTTGAGCTGAACTGCGGAGCCATGGTTGCGACCGCTACCCTCGCTGGGCGCAAGTATAGGAATTCTCACAGCACACCAGTTGATTTCGCAGAAGAATGGATATCCTATTCCAGTGGTAGTCGTAGACGTGGATCTGTTTGGGTGGGCGGATGTTGGAGAAACGAGTTTCAAGAATGGAGATATCGGTCGGCACGCTGGGTATCGAAAAGGAAAGAAAGAAAAACTTGGAAAGGTTTGAAGGACAAGGTTGACAGTTTCAACTTTGTACGTGCAATAGAAGTCTAATCCGGGGTCCGTAGAGCTGCGCTTATTTTACAGAACAGTGACAAGCCGACGTGTCCAGAACAGGCTGGGACCAGTACAGATCGGAGGGAGGGGCACAGAGCTTAAGATGCGATCCGGCGGCTAATTGTACATCAGCAGTCTTCCGCGCCAAGACTACTGGCCCAGTACATGAGCTTCTATTCGCAATTCGACCTAGTGTAAGGAAGAGAAAAATATAAGGATGCGAATCACAAGTGGTCGGTTTTCTCGTAGCTCAGATACTGAGTGATGCAATGCTCCCCCAACTTGACTGCTCCAGCGAGAACCTAGGCCTGTACTCCACGCGGAATCGCGCCGCATGCAAACTAAGCTAAGTGATGTCTGGTGGTCCTCCATTGTCCTCAACGACCCACTCAGCACTGCTTGGAGCCACTTAAATCGCCCAGAACGATGCTTACTAAGCAAGATGTCCAGACTCTGTTCCTCTGTGCCATATTGCATCCTCAATGGCAGGGTAGACCCATGAACAGATTCTCGACGAAGTGGTAACGACGAGGTCTTCACGCTGCCTCACCAACGACACTCTCGACATTAGCACTAGGTGATTGCGTAGGTGATTGAACGGTCGACAATATCCTTTCTCTGCCCATCCTTGCTTACAAACAGTCACATAGACCCGACCAGTCATACTATCACGTCGCGCGATCAGCCTTCGCAAGTCCTCCAGGCAATTGACCGCTCGAGCGAACCGATCAGCCGAATCACATCATAATGGGACCTCCCAAGCCTCCGGTGCCCCATGTGGCTCCTATTTATCGTCTGACTGCCACTGCGCTGTGTGCGGGAATGTGGTTTTGGGTGAGTGCTTTTCCAGATATCCCGACTCCCCCCCAACCATTGGTTTTAGGGGACTCGGGAAGATCGAGGTCAGGGAAATTCCTTACACTGACATTTTCGGTGTGATATAGCTCATGTACCGAGCGAAAAAGGATGGTACGTAATGCCCTCATATTTCACAATTGGCTAGCAGCAACATGGACTAGCCATACACTCCCGTGCCCGATACATCATTGCTAACTCATCGAGCAGGACCTGTTCTTATGGGCTGGAAGCACCCTTGGGATCACTAGAGTATGGAACCATGCGCCACCGATCGACGGATATCTAGACCAGTGTATCTTATTGTAATGCATCTATCAAAAAACGAAAATACACAATCAAGCACGTTCAGGCTTCTCGAACAAGTAATGTGAGACTCCCCAGGTATCACCTCCATCATAGGCAAAAAGTTCCGAACAAGCCATATAGAATATTTGCCAGCGGTAATACCATGTAGCTGCGTCTTTCTCGCCATAGGTTTCTACCAAATGCGGCCACATGCTCTTCTTGTTCGCTATCATGGAAGACAGCCAGTCCTGGTTCAAGTCATGATTAGCTCTATTTCTCAAAGGGCGTATCATACTGTTAGCTTCGGGGAGAGCATACCTCGCAAGTCTTAGAATAATGCTTTCCGTTCACCCACCACTGCTTCTTGATATGCAGGTCTTTCTGGAAGTAGAGCAACAGATCTGCAGACGGCATCGTACCACCCGTGAAGAAATGAGTCGTCATCCAACCCTCCTCGTAGTCATACGGCGTCGTGCGGTGCGAAAAGATATGCACGAAAAGCTTACCGCCTGGCTTCAAAGCTCGAGATACCTTGGCCATCAACAGCTCATAGTTTTTCATATGTTCAAACAGCTGCATGATGGTATTAGACATGGCCTCATTGATTTCCAACGTGAACAAAACTACCGACCTCAATAGACACAACTCGGTCAAAGCTTTCAGCCTTGAATTCGTAGTCGACAACATCTCCAGTAATCACCGTGAGGTTGGTGATGTTTCGACGGGCTGCCTCGGCGTCAATATGCAGCTTCTGAGTCCGGGAGTTCGAAAAGGCTGTAATGGATGATTTGGGGAGCATTTCTGCAAAATACAAAGCCCCAGAACCCCAGCCACATCTATAAAAAAACGCAGTTTAGTACATCCTTCCTTATCTCTCAAAGAGATCGAATAAGGCTGCTCCGATGCGAAGCCGACCAAGTCGAAAGGGGCGCCACAGCTTACCCAAGGTCAAGTATGCTCATCCCGTCTTGTAAATTCGCCTTGTCAGTATAGGAACGTAACATCGCGACTTCGGCTTCAGCAAGAGTCTCATTGCCTCGAGGGTATAGACACGACGAATATTTCATTCGCGGACCAAGACATGCGCTGAGGACACCAGTTCCAACCTCATAATGCTGCTTGTTGGCCATGTCTGTGGCTATCGCCATTGGCCGAGTCCGCAGCCTCTCAATGTAAGCCATTTTAGCCTCATAAGCATCGTCAAGTGATTTACTTGCAATGGATGCCAAACGATCTCGAAGCTGCTGTCGAATACCCAATCTAATGACTGCATGCGGTAGATATCCGCCGTCCAAGATCCAGTCTGTAATTGCACCCAAGGAAATAGCTGAGCGTTAGAATATCTCCATGCCGTTTAACTATTGCTAAAGACATACCGTAGCTCATGATGAGTTGTAATCCACGTGTCTAAGATTCAAATGCAGATGGTTGAGCGGTAATATGTACCTCAGCAAGTTGACAATCTTTGCTGAGTATTGTCTCGATCTTTGTCTTGCTATGTCCAAAGTCAACAGCTGTGAAAGATTATCAGGAAGTCTTCGTCGCGGTCAAGTCGGAGGGTAATATTTGAGTGCTCAACGGCTTGTAGCTTCGGGTGGGGGATCCGAGCACATATGGCGGTCATACACTCTATCAGCCCCCTGGTTCCGACCCACAGATCTGTGACCAGCATGTGCCCCTGGCAGACATGAGCAGTTACAATTGACAAAAACGTAGCGGGCTTGCAAGGCCACTCATTCTGCGCACTTACCGCTATCTAGCGTTTGGGGAGTCGTGAGGTTCGTTTCTCAGCGTATTCAAACCTGTTGCTTGTCGAAACAATCACAAATGAACAATAGAGCACGGGATGCCCATGCACCGTTTTCATTTTATGCTTTCAAAGTCTAATTCTATCAAGTAGGTAGTTCATGTTGTACAGCATCAGGCTATATTACAAATCCCACATTCTCTCGCGAATGACTTTATACTGTTTGCGCTGTTTGGCTTTACCGGTTATCCTTTGCTGCGCATGTCCGATGCTTCTCGCAAGAGGCAGAGCCAGATACTTGTCAAACCCCCATGCGAAGACGAAGTAAACTACCCCGAGAAGTAACAGGAAAATTTTGAAGTTTCTGTCGATACGGCTGAGTTCCATAAGTTTTTTCAACCAATGTGCTGGGCCCAGCACCATGTAAACCGTCAAGACTAATGCTGCTGCCACCGTGAAAGTGAACGGCCCTATGCCGGTTAGTTCTCAGTTACATTCTTTAGCGACATCCAGAGTAATATCCGCGACTTACAATTTTTGGTGCTACTCTGCCTAAAAGGCGGCCCTGCATTCAAGACTACCCCTGATAGGATGTACTCAAAACAGGAGGACAAGAACAGGGCAGTATTTTCAGAGTTCTTGATATTCGGCTCATCATGACCGACCTTGGGGGGCTTATACCATGGCTGCTCCCTTACTGTCAGGAAAGCGGCCCCTTGAATCAGGACACAGATCGCCATCAACCCCAGTAGTGGTGTCAAAACCTTGCGAGAAACGAGATCCGCCGTCGGTCGTTTCCGGCAGAGGAGCGGTGCAGGTCCTGCCCAGCCCATGAAGATTGCAATTGGAAGGATCAGCAAAAGGTCGATGAATAGAAACTGAAAGTCTCCCAGATTCGATGCCTTCGCATACAAAAAGCTGACGGAAGTGAACTGTATGGCCGAGTACAAACTCATATACTTGAAGCAACTGAAGCTTGTGACCAGTGCTGCTCTTCCTTCTCTGTAAGTTTGTTAGGCGAGAACATATCTGGTGGGATACAGTATGGGTGTCAACAAACCTGATCACTTCCAGAACACAGCGAATGTCGAATACTCGCGAGGTAAACGGGGCTGCAACTGAAGCCTCGGCCTCAGATAGTGATATACCCACATCCGCCGCTTTCAAAGCACCACAGTCATTCGCCCCGTCGCCGCAAAAGCCACAGCAAAAGTCGATCCTCTGCAATTTCTCGACTAATTCATGCTTTTCATCTGGGGACATTCTGGCGAAAACTCTGCCATGAACGAGCATCTATCGACAACGTTAGATCAGGCGAACCGCGCAGTCAGACCACCGCTCAAACTTACTCGCTGCAGAATCACAGGCGAGGCGTAGTCCACGATCCACCGAAACGCCTCGCCGCTGACTGCCAAGTTATAATTGCGTAGATTGGATATATCGTAAGGGAGAGAAGCATCTTCTTCAGGTGGGGCTGGAAGTGGCTTGAAGAGTGTCAGAAAAGCTCCATGTATCCATGTGTGACTTGCTCACCAATAATGTTGTGTTATCGAGGCAAAAGTTACTATTGTCAATGCTCTCCCATTGAAGTTCCGCCATAGGATCACGGGCATCGCCTAAACGATCCATCGAGTCTCTGATCAGCAAATTGAGCCTCGATATCAAGTCTGAAACAGGCTTACCTTTAGAAAAACGAGGTACGAAACAATGCGCTCGTCGATCTATCAAGCCACATTCTCGAGCCACGCTGATGGCTGTTAAAATATTGTCTCCAGTGACCATCACTGCCCCAATATTTGAATCGAGTAGCTCTTTCAAGACTGCTGCAGTGGTTGGTTTCAATTTGTTCTCGAATATGATGAACCCAATGAAATTAAGATTACTCTCAACATCTGCTCGAGACATCTTCTGAGCTTTGACCCAGCTTAGCTTTGGCAAATGTCTCGTAGCACAGGCGATCACGCGGTAACCCTTGTGAGTATAGTTTGAAAGTAGCTCGTCATAATCATGAGGAACTGAGAAGGCTTGGTCAGCAAATACAGAGCACAGACACGAGAAATATTGCAAGACTAACAGCTCTCTGGGCGACATATGTCCTTCATCGCTTCCGGGGCACCCTTTACAAATATGTCTCCGCTTTTCTGACCGAATTGACGAGTGATGACGCTGGCCCTCCGAAGTTGAGAGACGAATTCAAAGGACTTTAGCACTCCCAATTCCACGGCATTCTATTTGTGAACGGGTCAGCTTCTTGATATTCACGACGTATGGATGGCGTTGAAAACATACATCTGGCGGTCGAGCAACAGAGGGTGCTAATCCTCCCTGCTCGTCATCCTCCCCCTCTCCGGACCTCTGCTTGCCCTCTTCGAAAGACCACCCAGTGAATTCGAACATTTTCTGATCGAGCGGATCACCCACCAGCTCTCCATCCACAGACCTTAGAGAGTGGCACGTGGCCATAGTATAAAGCGCAGCTTGAACGGAAGTTCTGGTGCCGGCCTCTGTACGGTTATTCCTCAACACCGCCGCCCTCGAGAGAAGCTCGCTGAATACACCATCTGTTTCTGACACGATTCGCAGTCCGAGAATATCAAGGCCATCTTCCGTTAAGGTGCCGGTCTTGTCGAAGCACATGATGTCCAACTTTCCTCCCACATTGACTCGCTGCGGACTTATACAGTAAATTTGTTTCTTCTTCAGTCGCGAAAGCGCAAAGTTTGTCCCGATTGTAAGAGTTGCTGGTAAGGCTGGCGGGACAACAATAGTGATCAGATCTAGTGCTCGAACGATAATAAAATGCCACGCAAGTTCTAGCCGGATAAAGTTGATGAAGGATGCGATAAAGCCGATCATGGCAATTACGGCCATCACGCTGATATACCTGAAAGAATCGCGGTAGAACTTGAAGCCCGACGGTTTCGGGAAAAGCATGGAGCGCACGAGTGCACCCTTGGTTGTGTTGAAACCCGTTCGAACGACGAGGGCCAGGGCCACTGCATCTCCATCTTGGTCTTCCTGCGGCCGCCTCGTTCGTATTATTTTTGTCCCGCAGTACAAAAAATGTCGGGCAACTTCAGGAGCGACAGAAGATGCCGCCAGGTCCATCGTGCGCAAGGTCTCTTCCGTTGCGGGTAGTTTAGAAACGGGAACCGACTCGCCTTTACATGGTTAATAACGGCACGTAATACTTCCGGTACAGTGGGAATTTACCTGTCAGCATGCTTTCGTTGACAATACAATCGCCAGTGAGAAGAAGGCTATCGCTGGGGAACTGCGTCAGGTTCGGATCACTCAATTCATACAAGTCACCGGGGACAAGGTCACTAGATGAAACATATTTCCCTGCAAGTGTGTTAGCCTCTGTTTCAAGTATTCGATTTGCACTTCAAGTCTCGTACAAAAGCCGTTGCGAAGAACTCGGACGTCGCATTCGAATCTTGAGATTTCCCGTAGACGTCTCATTGTCTACTCAAGTCAGTATAAAGGATGCCTATGGTGGGTAAGAGAACTAACAGAACGCGTTTCCACTAATGTTGCGGAGATACTTGCGACAGACATTATGAAAATGCAAGCAGCGTAATAGTAGTATGAGTCCATGGACCAAAGGACCAAGCTCGCAATTTGGAAAATGTAGAAAGGATGGAGAACCTAGTGGCGGCGGAGTTAGACTCATTGCAAGTAATGATTTAGGATGGATGCAAATCGAATCTACCTCGTCCACTAATAACTGGCCAATTGACTTCTGCTCAATATCAATGAGGTTGTTGCCAAATATGGTTTCACGAATCATCTTTTCGTCGCTGTCCAGGCCAGAGCGCACGAGTCGCGTGTCCGTCCACTCTGGGTCTTTCCAGCCAGCAGACACGACAAATTTGTCTTTGATGGGATGATAGTACAACCGTACGTATCGATAGTCCAACGAGCGGAGATGGTCTACTAGGGGGTCGTTCTCGTCGTCGAGCCCGTATAGCATGGGCTTCTCTGGCATGCCGAAGACAGAAGATACCGGGCGTCCGTACTCCTTGGCTGTCACTGGAATAATTACGAGCTCTCCCCATTGATTTTCGACAACTGTCCATTCGCAATCTCTCAATGGGCACGACCGTCCGACTGTGGCAACATACCAGCGCGGCAGCCAGCGGAAGAGGAGGAAGGCCAGGCCGCCAGTCACAATACACAGGAGTATGTACAAGAAAAGCCCGATCTTGCTAGTGCGGAAGCCGGCAACGACAATAGTGAGATCTTCGTTCGCCATGTATATTTTTTGGCTGGACCTGCCATCTACACGTCCGCTGGCCGCGGTAGCTATGCTATCCCTGCGCAACAGTCGCGCATGAACGGAGTCCCTTGATTGAGTTGACGAGCGACGTCTGAGCATATAATCGTCGTGGGTGGCCAGATATTCTCGATCAGCTGAGTCTTCGTCATCTTCGACACCGAATTCGAGGTCACCTAGGCCGCTAACGCTCCGTCTCACGAATCTGTCACTCAGGTCGGCGAATGCGTCGGCATCGTCCTCTGCTCCTGCGTCCGCCTCTGGCTCTTCATAGTATGTAAAACTCGCAGTTGAGTCAGCACGGGCCCGGCGATGGGAGAAAGCAGAAACACTGGTCGGTAGACTCTCAGCGACGGGGCCAGAATAGAGCTGGACGACGTTTCGTTAGTTAATGTATTCCGTCTGGTGGAGCTTGAACATGGCGTCCTGGAGCGAAATGTAGGTGTACCTCATCATGCGCCATTTCAACATCTTCAAATACACTTGAGCTACTCTGGTTGGAGTTGAGTCGATAAAGCGTCGGTGGGCCATTGCCACGGGATCGGCTATTTGAGCGACTCATTCTGGCTCAATCTTTCAGTCATGGGAACCTGTTTGCCAAAGGTAACTCATGAACATGTCTCTGTATGTGCGAGCCGGGGTTGCGCAGTCGCCAGATGGTCGACCCGGATGCAATTGCAGGTCGTGAACAATTCCGCTGTGCGACGCTGGTTGCTCGAGGTTGGAAAACCAAGCTAGCGCGCGCTGCTCGGCTAGCCGGTTCGTCCAGCTACAGGTAGTATGGTCTGCTTTGGTTTGACCGGACGGGCATTTCTGCCCTAGTTATCTAGAGAACCCGCTAACGGCTAGTGCTTTCCGATGGGTGCCATTGTGCTACACTTGCGAACGCGATACCTGCTTCTTCCATCTTACCGCGAATAAGACAAGTGATGCGTTCTCCCCCAATAAAGCCCGACCCGCCGTAAGAGGATGGACTTATCTCTTTCTAGATTCGCTAAGCTCATATTTTTTCAATGCCTCAATAACTATCAATTTTCTCTCCACTAGCGACATGTTTGGGGTTTAGGAGAGGTGATCCAACCTGTGCCTACCCTGAAGCGCATAAGGGAAGCGTCTCATGTCTCTTTCTTTCTTGTGTTGAGGCCCAGGTGATGGACATGTTGGAGATATCGGTGAACATGATGTTTCAATATGCATCTGTATTCTGCATGCCATGTTTGAGTTGCTTGACGCCTTGCTATGAGCATGTGTTCCGGGTTAAGGGCATGGGTAATGATTCGGTCTACCGCACAGCTTGGTTGTAAGCTCCCAGTAGCAGCACCACGCGGCAGCGAGTCATTGGGAGCACCTCGGGTTTAATTGTTCGCAAGCAGATATGGGGAAACACGTAACGGCTCACGGGTCCCGACAGCGCCGATGTTGGATGTACGGCAAGGCTGATGTTGAATGGCTCTGTTTCTACGGCTGTTCTGGACGCTTTCATCCTAGACATCGAGCCCTGGGTGCTGCGCACGAGGCACAGTGGCACTATGCACGCAACCGCGTTAGCTCACACTGAGATGCGGTGCGCAGCCAGCCTGGCTCGTCTTGCCACTCGACCGCCTCGCTGAGGGTCTTGAGTCCTCTTCATGGGCCAGAAGCCCAACAAGCTGTTTCTCCCTCCCCGTCACCCATTTTTTTTTCTCGCTCGCTCCCCCACCGAAATTTAGCCAACCGCCAAAAAGAGCGGGCTCTCGTCTCAACCTTCTCCTTCCCCATCATCTCAACCTCTTCCACAATCTCTTTACTTCATCATCCAACTACCGCTTGCTGTCACACACTTCGTGTATCAACAAAGCAGGCAAAATGGCTGAACCCATTCGAAACAAGCGACCTGACCTAACGGCACCGTGAGTGATGATATTTGCCATTTACAACATCGTTCGTAATGCTAATTACCCCACCTCCAGTACGCCGCAAAACACACCAGCTACCAATGCGCCGATCTCTTCTCATGCCCAACAGCCCGGTGTGGCCAGCATCAAAGAAGGTAAGAGTCCATACGGTTTACAATGTCACGCGTGTCCTGACTTATCTGACCCTGGCTATAGAGGACATGGACCGCGCTGCAGCTGCCGCCATCTTCGCCCAGAACCCAAAGCTGGTGCAGATGATCCAAGGCCGCCTGGGTTCGCTAATCGGCCGGTCTTCCGGTTATATCGAATCTCTCCCTCCTGCTGTTCGCCGCCGAGTCGCCGGGCTCCGTGCTGTCCAACAGGAGCACTCAAAACTCGAGGATGGGTTCCAGAAGGAGGTGTTTGAACTGGAAAAGAAGTACTTCGCCAAATTCACACCGCTTTACGAGAAGCGTTCCGCCATCGTAAACGGAAAAGCAGAGCCTACCAAGGAAGAAATCAAGGCTGGCGACAATGAAGACGGACAGCTTCAAGCTGAAGGCGGTGCCGATGCCAATGCGCAACAGCAGAGTGAAAACGCCGAGGACGTGGCTGGTATTCCTGAATTCTGGCTGTCTGCCATGAAGAACCAGACCACACTTGCCGAAATGATTACCGATCGCGATGAGGCTGCTTTGAAACACCTGACGGACGTTCGCATGGAATACCTTGACAAACCCGGCTTCCGTCTCACCTTCGAATTCAGCGAGAACGAGTTCTTCAGCAACAATATCATCACCAAAACCTACTTCTACCAGAATGAGAGCGGCTATGGTGGTGACTTCATCTATGACCACGCAGAGGGCGACAAGATTGAATGGTATCCGGGCAAAGATTTGACAGTACGTGTCGAAGCCAAGAAGCAGAGGAACAAGAGTGAGCACCAAACATTTCCATCCCGTGTGATAAATCTTCCCATTGAACTGTTTGACTAATAATATATCAGATACCAACCAGACACGTATCGTTAAGAAGACGGTTCCGACCGAGTCATTCTTCAACTTCTTCTCGCCCCCACAAGCCCCCGGCGACGATGACGATGCGGAAGATGTAGATGACATCGGTGACATCGAAGACCGTCTTGAGCTTGACTACCAACTGGGTGAAGACATCAAAGAGAAGCTTATCCCTCGCGCGATTGACTGGTTTACCGGCGAGGCTCTTGCCTTTGAGGAAGATTTTGATGGGGAAGACTTCGACGATGATGTGGATGACGACGAGGACATGAGCGAGGACCACGACGAAGAGGAAGAGTCTGATGAAGTGAGTCATTACAAGTGCGCAGCCCTGATCGTGACCTTTCACTAACAACCCTACAGGACGAGTCTGGCAAACCCAAACAGGAGGCTGCTGAATGCAAGCAAAGCTGAAGAACACGGCTATCTCAGAATTGACAACCGCGCTTTAATTTTTCATTAAAACTGTTTGAACTCAGTCTTGGACCATAGGATGAAGCGAAAGAGGAGACAATTGCATCAAGAAGTAATCAACAGTAAGCTCGCACACCCGCTTGACTGTGACTGTCAAGTCGTGACGATGTGCATGCTATACAGGGGACGGTAACCTTATGGGATAGTTTGAGAGCTCTGGATTTATGTAATAGACACGCAAAAGTGGCGTATGAGGACTGGCAAACAATTTCTTTTTTCCCCTCTTCCTTCTCACCACGAGGCAGTAATGGTGATTCATGACACGGTTCAGATATCCTTGTGTGTATGATGTTGTGGTCATGGAGATGCCTGCAAGCAGGACCCTGACATCTTTTAACCATCAACATGGTGAATGAGAGATTATCAGAGAAAGGAGAACTATTTTTGGCAAATTCTCTATTTCCTGGTGCCAACCTGAAGCTATGCTTCTCGATGCCAATGCTTGAGTCTCGAAACCTCGCCATCAAACTTCGGATGCCTTGTTAGATTCATCCATAAATTAACAGTACCGTCGGTATAGTTACCGAACCCGTCATTGTCTGTAATAGGTCGATCCTACTAGAAGTTGGTTGAACTGCATGCAGGATGCAGTAGTACGGATGGAGACCCTGCAGCGTGTCTCTGGATGTCACCTTTCATTGGTCAAAACTGCGGTACTACCAGAAGAGGTTTAGGCCGCTCGGTGAGCATCTAATGGATATTGCAGGAAATGAAAACAGCTGGTACATTCCAATGTAATCGAGAGCCTCGCTGGCTCACAGAATGTGCCCATACATTATGAGGGAGGAAGGCTGATGTTAAAGGGAGGAAATCAAGGGCTCCTACGGGTGTAGATTGGTAATCATCAATAAACGGAGGACATTGATCAGACGTGGCACAGCCAAACATATACACGGGGGAGAGTTTGACATCTCAAATATAGTGAGCTATACCGTGTCCATGAATAATGTACAGCTAGTCTGCATGCTGTCCAGACGTTAGCACAACATCTTTCATGCAATTTATGGTATGAAACCGAAAACCAAGAGGAGGCCCATACAGAGGATGTGAGCCCGTCCGGTGGGATGCTATATAGTAGAGCGATGGGGCAGATGCGATGTGACAGGGCTTTCAAGACTGGTTTGATAGAGCCTCTACTCAATTTTCTGATACCATGTCTTGTAAGGTACAGTACTGTATCCGTTCAGAACAGAAACGCTGGTGCACCTCAGGCTGGTTGGTCATCGTCATCAATGCAAGTGATGATTTTTCGACGCACCCACTTTGGGATTGTCCACGCATCGAAGTTGTTGTCATGAAGTTGGGGCCACTTTAGTTCCAGTCATGCGGGAGGTCTATCCAGGTGCCTGCAACGTGCTTGATGGTTCTGTAAGCCCCCGCCACACTCCGCTGATGGACAATGAAGCCAGTTGACGCTTGGCAATAATGGCCGTCGCGTTTCTTGGTCGCATGCTTGGTGGCCATCACCGAGGGGGCAATGGAACCGTTTATCGAGTACTGCCGATCGAATGCTCGGCGTTCAGTCACTGGATATTGAATTGAAATATTATAACATAACTCTTGAAAGATGGCCTAAACAGCTTTTGCAAACTTCCTGCTCGTGGAATTAATTCACCATCGTGCTTCACCTGGACGTTTTTGTTGTCGCCTGACTAGCATCGGCAGTTTATTGGAGCCCCAAAACCAGGGTTCAATATTCGAGAGTTCACTCCGGACCAGCGCCTGTGCAAAGGAATTGCCGCAAATGGATACCTAACGGAGCTGCGTACGAGGCTTTGATTTGCGGCAAGTTGACTGAACGCACGAAGAGGTGGCGCCAGATTGGCGTGCTTGCACCATTCCAGCCAGACACTGAGTGCTTTTTTTTTACGGCGCCTCGACCGGACGCCGCTGGGTTCGTCATAGCACCAGACGGGTTCCGAATCGGACCAGACTTGACCTGGTTAAATATTGCCGCTGCAGCACTTGGCTCCCACATGCAATTACATCCAAAGCCAAAGTCATTTTTTTTGTTCTCGACACCACTCTGAACTAATTCAGTTCGTCTCTGCCCATCAGCCATCATGACCCCGCCAGTCGATATTCAAGGATCATCAAATCCAGGGCCGCGGACAGTTTCGCATAGCTGGGATCAGAACAATCTGTCAACCTCGCCGACTGCCACTTTTGCATCCCCGCCAGGCAGCTGGGGAGGGGCACTGGCTCACCGAGGTGCCCCGAAGCAGCTCAAGCCCTTCAACACACAGGATATCAAAATTCTGCTTCTCGAAAATGTCAACGTAGCCGGTCAAGAAATCCTCAAGGGCCAGGGATACCAGGTCGAAGCGCTAAAGACCTCTCTTCCCGAAGATCAATTGATTGAGAAGATCCGGTACGTCAGATCTTACGCGATGCGCTCGCTAGGGTGACATCAGACATCGAGGTAAACATAGCTTGCTCACCGTCATATATAGCGATGTGCACGTCATCGGTATCCGATCAAAGACCAAATTGAACGAGCGCGTACTCCGCGAAGCCAAGAACCTGCTGGTGGCGGGATGCTTTTGCATTGGAACTAATCAGGTCGACCTCGAATATGCTGCCCGTCATGGCATTGCCGTGTTCAACTCCCCGTTCGCCAACTCTCGCAGTGTTGCAGAACTCGTCATCGCCGAGATCATCACACTTGCTCGTCAACTAGGTGACCGCTCTTCAGAGATGCACCGCGGTACATGGAACAAAGTGAGCGCTAAGTGCTGGGAAATTCGTGGCAAGACACTAGGTAAACGCCTAAAACGCAATTTCAACGAGATCGCAACTGACCTTATCTGCCAGGAATAATCGGATATGGCCATATTGGTTCACAACTATCAGTGCTTGCTGAGGCGATGGGAATGAACGTCATATACTATGATGTCGTCACGCTTATGGCTCTGGGCACGTCCCGTCAAGTTCCCACTCTGGACCATCTTTTGCAAGAAGCAGACTTTGTAACCCTGCACGTTCCTGATCTTCCGGAGACCAGAGGCATGATCTCAACAGCACAATTCGAAAAGATGAAAACCGGGTCATACCTTATCAATGCGAGCAGAGGAACAGTTGTGGATATCCCAGCCCTTGTAAAGGCCATGCGATCCGGAAAGGTCGCGGGTGCTGCTCTCGATGTGTATCCTAACGAACCGGCAGCAAATGGCGACTATTTCACCAACAGCCTGAATGGCTGGGCTGAGGACCTTCGCTCCCTGAGCAACATCATCCTCACGCCTCATATTGGCGGTAGCACGGAGGAGGCTCAGCGTGCCATTGGCGTTGAAGGTGCGCATATGAATGATGCCTGATGCCATTCTAAGATTCAATCCAGTGGGACTAATTTGTGAACTCTAGTCGCCGATGCTCTCGTTCGTTACATCAACCAGGGTATAACGCTAGGCAGCGTCAATTTACCAGAGGCTCAGCTCCGATCATTGACTTTGGACGAGCCAAACCATGCTAGAGTGAGTGCCATCCCGAAGTTGACGGGAAAGAGCATACCGTCGCATCGCGATACTTGTCGACTGACAAGCGTTAACTTATCTTGACAGGTTATTTACATACATCGCAATGTTCCCGGTGTCCTTCGCAAGGGTAAATACAAACCAGCCACCAAATTTAGCGAGAATTTTACGGATTTTGCTAATTCTGCCATAGTCAACGAGATCCTCGGAGATCATAATGTCGACAAGCAGATCAGCGATAGCAGGGGCGATGTAAGTTTTGCTGTGAACGAAGTGAAAGCCATGCTGAAGCACATCTAACCATTTGTTTTCAGGTTGCATATCTCATGGCCGATATTAGCAATGTTCGCTATGAGCAAATTAAGGATATCACGGAGAGCCTTGAAAGCTTGAGCTGTAAGTTTCATTTTCGGCCTGCCTTTTCGACTAACGTTCCTTTGCTTACGCTTTGATCAATTAGCATGCATTATGACCCGAGTGCTGTATTGAACGAGCTTGCATGATCAAATCTTGCAAAAAGACAAAAAATGGGCCTCATCGTGGGCACTCAACGTGCCAGACGTAGGATAGAATGGGTGTTAAAGGATCATCAGTATGATTCTGTGATTATTTTCTGCTGGACTATGACTATCGTCAACCACCGGAGTTAAAGGAGTAGGCTGGAAATACTGAAGCATTTGATCGGGCTCTTGCATAGTTGAACTCAACAACAACTTATAAAATAGACTTGTAGTGACTTACTGAACATCACAGAAAATGGGACGTTACGAATGGACATTTGTGTATATGCCTCTTTCTGTGACAAACAGGTGAAATGCACAATTCAATAGCGCACGAAATATGGGCACATGTCATACAAGATCAAGTTGAATAATAGGTTGGTTTTTGGGAGGGGCGAATGTGGAAGCATGGAGGCAGTTGGTGTTTCAGCGATTGCACACCCAACAAGGTACCTAGATAGAGGTAGGTAGTGGGAATATTGATCCAATCCAAATTGCAGCCCCGGTTCAATCATCGCTCCAAGAATATTCAGATTTATGTAAGTAACATTGATCCTTTCCCATCTGGTTGGAAGTGGGTCATTGCATAGGGTAGCCTTAGGGATGTTCTAGAACAATGTTCATACAGTTCTTGTTCCACCCTGGCTTGTGCACCTTTCGCCTCGTTCTCCAGATATTGGTATATGCTTGCCGTGTTGTATAATTATATCTAGATTGTCATTCCGCTGGCCATGGACCCGCTGTCAACTCTTGTTGAGTTAAAGGGATCTGAAGTGGGCCGCTTTGATGCAGCTCCCTTTTTCCGAGAGGAGCGTCAAGGCACGGAACGTTGAGAGGCCAGAATGCTGGATCGTCCGCAGTGAGGGCATAGACCATGCATCTCACCTTAAATTACACTTGTCCATGGCATTCATCACGCATTGAAGTTGCGAGTTGGACTTGTAAGGATGACGATGTTGCATGAGCGCCTCGTCCAGGCTCATTTTTGAGGAATAGGCTGATCAAATCAAACCTGTACCGATGACCGGGTTGCTCAGTGAGGCTGGAGGGATTCAATGGCATTCTGCTTCGAGCTCGGCTGGAACGGCGTATGAGCGGCGCCACATGGCAGCAAGGACACGTCCAGGTACTGGTTCGCCAAACACCGACGGGACACTTGCAAAGAAGCTCGAGCGCGGTGGTTTGAATGTGGTATTGTTGATGAAGTAGGGGTACTAATTCTCCCCAATCAGATTCGCCGTGGCTCAAGTATCTGAACTTGCTCACGAACCTGACACAGGAGGATGCATGTTTCTTTTCCCCTGTCCCAGCGTGTTCTAGCGCCAAATCACTGACAACACCGACTGGCTACAACCCCTATCGAAGTGGCGGCGGGCGTCCAGAAGCAGCAGACGCGTTACTGTACGGCTGGTGGTGCTTGGTCCTGTTCCTCGCACGAGGAGAACAGTGCACTGGTGGCAAGCGACTTGGCCTTTTACCAACCCCTTGTACTTTCTTGTCATCACTTAATCGTGGAAAAAGAGACGTCCTCTGATCTACTTCATCAAATTTTCCATGGTCGGTCGTCGACAGACATCAACAGGTTCTTCCTCAACAGGCCAGTTCAAGCCTTGAAATACTACCTACATCGAGGTACCTGGCTGTTAGCCTCTGCCCCGTATTTGGACCCGCCCCCCTTTAACGTGCCCCGGCCGCTCCAATACAGCCACTCCTGATTGAGCTTCCTTGAGAGCAACCCAAGTCCTGAATGACTTCCCCAACCGCCGAAGAAAACCTGCATAGCCTCTTGCGTTGTCCTTCATCGTTTAATTTCCAGCGCTCTGCCTGGTAACTCATCCCATGGCATCGACATACGATGTTGGTACGAGGGCATGGCAGCCTGATGCTGCCGAAGGCTGGGTAGTCTCGGAGCTGATCAGCAAAGATGTCGAAGGGTCCAAGGCTAAGCTTGTGTTCAAACTCGACAATGGCGAGGTAATACTGCTACCTCATCATATTCTGATTCTGTCCTGCATCTTCACATACTAACACGTCATGCTTTCTAATTGATAGACCAAAACAATCGAAGTCTCTGTCGAAGCATTGCAGAGCGGAAACGATGCGTCCTTACCGCCCCTAATGAATCCAACGATGCTAGAAGCCAGCGATGATCTCACAAACCTTTCTCATCTCAATGAACCAGCCGGTATAGACTCCAATCTACCATGATTCTCATAGAATCTGTTCTGGCAACGTTGATGCTAACAGTCGCATAGTCCTGCAAGCAATTCGGTTACGGTATATGCAAAAGGAAATCTACACCTACAGTGGTATTGTTCTGATTGCAACGAATCCATTTGCCCGAGTCGACTCCCTATACGTTCCAGGCATGGTACAGGTTTATGCTGGAAAGCAAAGAGCAACACAAGCTCCGCACTTGTTTGCCATTGCCGAGGAGGCTTTTATGGATATGATCCGGGACAACAAAAATCAGACAATTGTTGTTTCTGGAGAGTCAGGTGCTGGCAAGACAGTGAGCGCCAAATACATCATGCGATACTTCGCAACTAGAGAGTCACCAGATAACCCCGGAGCTCGGTCAAAACGGGGAAATGAGGCCATGAGCGAGACCGAAGAGCAAATTCTGGCAACCAATCCCATTATGGAAGCATTTGGTAACGCCAAAACAACTCGGAACGACAACTCTTCACGATTTGGTAAATACATCGAGATCATGTTCGACGAGAAGACAAACATCATTGGCGCCAAGATCAGAACCTACTTGCTTGAGCGATCGAGGCTCGTCTTCCAACCTTTGAAAGAACGCAACTACCATATTTTCTATCAACTTGTGGCGGATGCTTCCGATGATCAGAGGCAGGAGCTCGACATTCTACCGATCGAGCAGTTCGAATACCTTAACCAAGGCAATTGTCCAACCATCGATGGTGTCAATGACAAAGCTGAATTTGAGGCTACCAAGAAGTCTTTGCAAACAATTGGTGTTTCTGAGACACAGCAAAATGACATTTTCAAGCTCTTGGCTGGTCTACTGCATCTTGGAAACGTCAAAATCACGGCTTCCAGAACCGACAGTGTTCTCGCGCCAACGGAGCCGTCGCTGGAGAAGGCATGCACTATCTTAGGTGTCGACGCAACTGAATTCGCCAAATGGATCGTGAAGAAGCAATTGGTCACACGCGGCGAAAAAATCACATCCAACCTCAGCCAAGCCCAAGCGATCGTTGTTCGTGATTCAGTTGCCAAGTTTATCTATTCCAGCCTGTTCGATTGGCTGGTTGAGATTATCAACCACAGCCTGGCTACAGAAGAGGTTTTAACGAGGGTCACTTCTTTCATCGGTGTTCTCGACATCTACGGGTTTGAACACTTCGCGAAGAACTCTTTCGAACAATTCTGTATTAATTATGCCAACGAGAAGCTTCAACAAGAGTTCAACCAGCATGTATTCAAACTTGAACAGGAGGAATACTTGAAGGAACAGATCGACTGGACATTCATTGATTTCTCGGATAATCAGCCATGTATTGATCTCATTGAAGGCAAGTTGGGCATCTTGTCTCTCTTGGACGAAGAGTCTCGACTACCTATGGGATCGGATGAACAATTTGTTACCAAGCTTCATCACAATTTTGCAACCGATAAGCAACATCAATTCTTCAAGAAGCCCAGATTCGGCAAATCCGCATTCACCGTCTGTCATTATGCTATCGATGTCACTTACGAATCGGAAGGCTTCATCGAGAAAAACCGGGACACTGTACCCGACGAGCATATGACGGTTCTACGAGCCACCTCTAATCCCTTTTTAAAGCAGGTCTTGGATGCTGCCTCGGCCGTCAGGGAGAAAGATGTTGCTTCAGCGTCGTCAAACGCCGTCAAACCTGCAGCTGGCAGAAAAATCGGCGTGGCTGTGAACAAAAAACCAACCCTTGGTGGCATCTTCCGATCATCTCTTATCGAACTAATGAACACTATCAACAATACAGATGTGCATTATATCCGGTGCATCAAGCCCAATGAAGCAAAGGAGGCGTGGCAGTTCGAGGGACCAATGGTTTTGAGTCAGCTTCGTGCTTGCGGTGTCCTAGAGACCGTACGTATCTCTTGTGCAGGATATCCAACAAGATGGACGTACGAGGAGTTTGCCCTTAGATATTACATGCTTGTTCACTCGGGGCAGTGGACGTCAGAAATCCGCGACATGGCCAATGCTATTCTCACGAAAGCCTTGGGTACCAGCACTGGCAAAGGACTCGACAAGTATCAATTGGGTCTCACAAAGATTTTCTTCCGAGCCGGTATGCTCGCCTTTTTGGAAAACTTAAGGACAAATCGACTCAATGAATGTGCCATCTTCATTCAGAAGAACTTGCGCGCAAAGTATTATCGACGCCGCTACTTGGACGCCCGAGAATCTGTCATTCGTTCGCAATCTGCTGCTAGGGCGTACATTGCCCGGAGACGTGCACAAGAATTGCGTACCATTCGAGCCGCCACTACGATACAACGTGTGTGGCGCGGTCAAAAGGAGTACAAGAAGTTCTTGGCGATCAGAAGGGACATGATACTTTTCGACTCAGCAGCCAAGGGTTACTTGAGGCGAAAACAGATCATGGAAACAAGGGTGGGCAACGCCGCGCTTGTTATTCAGCGAGCTTGGCGATCACGCCGTCAACTACAGACCTGGCGTCAATATCGCAGGAAGGTCACCCTGATTCAAAGCTTGTGGCGTGGTAAGCGGGCTCGACGCGGATACAAGAAGATCCGCGAGGAAGCTCGTGACCTAAAGCAAATCTCCTACAAATTGGAGAACAAGGTCGTTGAGCTCACTCAGTCTTTGGGATCGATGAAGGAGAAGAACAAGAACCTTGCCGGACAGGTCGAGAATTACGAAAGCCAGATCAAGTCATGGAAGAACCGTCACAACGCCCTTGAGGCTAGGACCAAGGAGCTGCAAACTGAAGCTAACCAGGCCGGCATTGCGGTCGCTCGACTCCAGGCGATGGAAGAGGAGATGAAGAAGCTTCAACAAGCCTTTGACGAGTCCACGACAAATATCAAGAGGATTCAGGAGGAAGAACGTGAGCTGAGAGAATCTCTTCGTTTGTCGACCACAGAGCTGGAGTCAGCCAAGCAAACAAGCAATGAGCGCGAGAAGGACAATGTCAGCCTAAGACAAGAACTCGAGGCTCTTCGAGATGCCCTGGAAGTGGCCAAGCGAAGCGCGCCTGTCAACGGCGAGCTTGTCAATGGAGCGGCTGCCGGAGCATCAAGCGCTGCCGGTCTCATCAATCTCGTCGCTTCTAAGAAACCTAAGCGCCGAAGTGCGGGTGCGGAACCCAGGGACTTGGATCGCTTCAGCGGTGCATACAACCCTCGCCCTGTCTCCATGGCAGTTACGAATACCGCCCACAGACAAAATCTTTCCGGCACAACCTACATTCCAGGCGTGGACAATATCGAAATGGAATTGGAAACTCTCCTCGCCGATGAGGATGGATTAAACGAGGAAGTGACCATGGGCCTTATTCGCAACCTTAAGATTCCATCACCCAACACCACACCTCCTCCTTCCGACAAAGAAGTCCTTTTCCCGTCCTATCTCATCAATCTCGTCACATCCGAAATGTGGAACAATGGATTCGTGAAGGAATCCGAGCGTTTCCTGGCAAATGTGATGCAGTCAATCCAACAAGAAGTTATGCAGCATGACGGCGATGAAGCGATCAATCCTGGCGCATTTTGGCTCTCCAACGTGCATGAGATGCTCTCGTTTGTCTTCTTGGCCGAAGACTGGTATGAAACTCAAAAGACTGACAATTATGAATACGACCGCTTGCTGGAAATCGTCAAGCATGATCTTGAGAGCCTGGAATTCAACATTTACCACACTTGGATGAAGGTTCTCAAGAAGAAGTTGCATAAGATGATCATTCCTGCCATCATAGAATCGCAGTCACTTCCTGGTTTCATCACCAATGAGAGCAACAGATTCTTGGGCAAGCTGCTACAGTCCAACTCCGCGCCGGCCTACAGTATGGATAACCTGCTCAGCCTGCTAAATAGTGTCTTCAGAGCTATGAAAGCCTTCTATCTGGAAGATTCCATCATTACGCAGACCATTACGGAGTTGCTTCGTCTTGTAGGCGTGACGGCCTTTAACGACCTCTTGATGCGGCGTAACTTCCTTTCCTGGAAGCGAGGATTGCAGATCAATTACAACATCACCCGCATCGAGGAATGGTGCAAGAGCCATGACATGCCCGAAGGCACACTCCAACTGGAGCATCTGATGGTAAGTCATCGATCGTTTCGATACTAGACACTAGTCGACATGACAATTACTGACATTCTCATCCTTGTTCAGCAAGCCACCAAGCTTTTGCAGCTGAAGAAGGCAACACTCAACGACATTGAGATCATCCAGGATATCTGTTGGATGTAAGTGCCTGGTCTTCTGTGCATGCTCAAACAATTAGCGACATGCTGTACTAACTCGTCTCTAGGCTGTCACCGAATCAGATTCAAAAGTTACTGAACCAGTATCTGGTTGCTGACTATGAACAGCCCATCAACGGGGAGATCATGAAAGCTGTCGCATCACGAGTAACGGAGAAGAGTGATGTGCTGCTCCTCCAGGCTGTGGATATGGACGATAGCGGGCCGTACGAGATTGCAGAGCCGCGAGCTATCACTGCTCTTGAGACATATACCCCATCCTGTAAGTTTTGGCTCAAGGGGATTTTGTCTTCAAATCTTTGCAAACCTCGACTAATGTACTGTGTAGGGCTACAAACTCCGCGCCTAAAGAGACTCGCAGAGATCGTATCAGCACAAGCCATCGCGCAACCGGAGAAGCTCGAGTACGGAAATGATGAAGGCTTCGACGGGCA
This sequence comes from Periglandula ipomoeae IasaF13, assembly GCA_000222875.2. Classification (NCBI taxonomy): domain Eukaryota; kingdom Fungi; phylum Ascomycota; class Sordariomycetes; order Hypocreales; family Clavicipitaceae; genus Periglandula; species Periglandula ipomoeae. The sequence goes on from AFRD01000055.1 coordinate 70,965, forward strand.
CGATGGCTCTATTCCTGAAGAAGCCGATGAGACGGCCGTCGAGCCTGCTCATTGAGCATGATGTTTATGTCGAAAACGTGGTCAATGTTCCTATGGGTCGCAACTGGAAGAACATAGAATAGAGCTGTAATTGTTTCACTGGGATATTTACGATTTTGGGTAGTACGTTGCAAGTGGAACAAGACTTGCGACTGACTGGACTCAAGCTCAAAAGGAATCTTGAGAGAATTGGAGGAAGATATGGTCACACTTAGCATGTCCTGTGTTGCGACGATTTACAGCGCGAGAAATCATCGTTGTTGCAGCTGTAGGCATTATTCAAAGGGCAATCGCTTCGGCAAAGCCTTTTGCATTGTTAAGCTGAAAACCATCTACCTGCTAATGTATTTGTATGTCTTATTAGGAAAGGAAAACCTCGGGGTCTGGGCAAATATAATCCGTAGGTGGGGCAGATGCATCTAACTACAATTACGTTTCTCCCAAACTGTCTGCAAACAAGCAGTATTGATAGCTTGGACATTGCATCTGATCAAGCATGATCTTTTGTGGTATCAATGTTTGACCATCTATGTCGATCACATCAGTGATCACTTCCAGTAAAGCGGGCCCACTTTCCGCTTAAATGCATAACTTTGATCCGAAATTTTGCAGTTTTGGAGACGATGCGTGAAAGAGGCGAAAGCTCTCAGCTGCATGTCCAAACGTTGTGTTGATGAAATAATTGGATGACAAGAAATAGTATCAAGCTGTGAAAATTTTGGTCTCCGAGTCCTCACCACATCTGTTCCAGATATGAGAAAATCACCAAACATCATTGTCACAGGAACACCCGGCGTTGGCAAAACTACTCATTGCGAGACATTAGCAGAACGAACGGGTCTTCGACATGTATCTGTCAATCAGGTGGTCAAGGACAAAGAGTGCCATGAGGGCTGGGATGACGAGTTCCAGAGCTGGATTGTTGACGAGGACAAGGTGGGTGTTACATGTCTCCATTTTCTTTCCAAGAACTCAGTACAGGATGGTTCAACTGACGAAGTATGGTATTTCTAGCTCTTAGATTCTATTGAGGAAGACGTCAAGGCTGGTGGCTGTATCATTGATTGGCATGCCTGTGACCTCTTCCCGCGCAGTTGGATAGATCTGGTCGTTGTGCTAAGGGTTGACTCTTCCACGTTGTATGACCGATTGACAGCCAGGTAAGACCCACAAGAATGTCGACAGTGTGGATGACATACCTAGTATATCATGTTGTTGTTCTTTTGTATTGCGGCAGTAAATTCCCGATCTGACTTTGCTATCATCAGGAATTACGCAGAAGCGAAACTGCAGGAGAACTTAGACTCTGAAATCATGGAGGTTCTGCTTCAAGAAGCGCGAGACGCATTTGACGAGGAGATTGTCATTGAACTGACAAGCAACACATCAGATGAAATGGAAACCAATGTTGATCGAATTGAAGCTTGGCTTAAACAATGGAAGCAGGACAATGCTGGAGAATCATGAGGCACTTTCCTCGATGGGGACGACGCAACGATTGGGGGCACAAGGGGGGAATGCACGCTTTGCATAATTATATCACTTCACTGCGCTAGACGACACATCATTCATGTCAAAACTTGCCTGCTTGAGCAGTTTCAGGCATTCATCACCACGGTTTTGCCCCTCGGACCAAATCCACGCATTGTGAATTGAATGCAATTAACGGGGCCTTGACGGGTTGCCATTCTTATCCACAGCGCAAGACCCATTACCTCTTCTCACAGATATGCGGTCGATCTGTCTGTATATTCTTTACAGAGGTTCTCAAAGTTGAAATTGACAAAAACTCTCGAGTCAAACAAGAGTGAGTCTGTGTTGCAGCTCAATCAAGCCTGCGTCCACTTTGTTTGCAAAAACAAGTCTAGGAGCTACAGGGTCGCAGCTATTGGTGATAAACCATGTTTAATCTGATCTGACTTGTCTTTCAGTTTCACTTCTAGTCAATTCCACTGTGCTCATTCTTGACTACAAGCATGCCAAACTGTGTGAATTTCGTGACTGGCAACGCCAACAAGTTGCGAGAAGTCAAGGCTATCCTTGAGCCTGGCATCGAAGTGCGAAGCCACCCTTTGGACATCGAAGAGGTCCAGGGAACAATTGCAGAGGTGACGGAATCCAAATGCCGCAAGGCTGCTGAAATTGTCAACGGACCGGTGCTTGTCGAAGACACTGCGTTATGTTTCAATGTGTTGGCGGGCCTCCCCGGGCCTTATATGTAAGTGAGACAGAAAGTCCGGGTAAATTATCTTTCCATCACCACATCCATTAACTTGTTTATAGTAAATGGTTCCTGGCAGATATTGGCCACGAAGGATTGAACAGCCTCTTGGCCGCTTACTCGGACAAGTCAGCTGAGGCGGTATGCACATTCGGCTACTCCAAAGGGCCGGGACACGATCCCATCATTTTTCAGGGACGATGCCCAGTACGTCTTCTTAACATTGCTATATACAATTGTTCTACTGTATTCTGACAAGCCTGATTTGAAGGGAAAAATTGTGCCCGCACGGGGACCTGTGCACTTTGGTGAGAATGAAAACGAGTGCCCGCAATTTATGCTAAAATCATTGTGCTTTACGACGCTTCAAATGCTGACATAGTCGATGTTACCAGGCTGGGATCCTATCTTCCAGTATGAAGACAAGACGTAAGTATAGATGCGTGATTTCCAGTATTGGCCAGACACAGGCGGGCTCCTTTGCATTCGTCAGAACCGCAGACGAAGACCTGAGCGACAGACGGAGGACGATGCTGACTACAATTGGTGGATAGATTCGCCGAGATGGACGGGGCCGAAAAGAACAAGATATCTCATCGAAGCAGGGCACTGGAAAAATTGCGACAATGGTTCCAGGACGAAAAGCAGGAAGAGTAGAGACTTCGAGTCATCAGGCGGGTACGATTTGGTCCTTTTGTAAGCTTTGAAGTAGATCATTAGAAAGAAAATCTGGCACCTACTGGAGCTGATGGAGGTGGCACTTACAACAACAACTCGAAGTCATCGTGCTTGCTCAGATAGCCCTCCCCACGTCGATAGGTTTGAATGACTGAATCGATCTTCGAGGCATCGCTTTTTACACGACTGCTGCGGCTGTACTTTTTTATGGTCTGAGGATCTCGACTTGATGGGTCGAACACATAGAGATGGCATTCGTCTTTGTGGTTTTTCTCGAAACCTACGACTGTGAGAGAGTGTCCTATAAAGGAGGTATCGTTTAGTCTTTACATTCTCCGCGCTGGATTTGGGGATCTCGAATGTCTCTGCATATTGCTCATCAAACATACCCTGATGTTGTAGATAAACGGGAGGTAGGTATGTGGACCTTATTGTTGTATGTCCTTCGGCGCTGCAAGCTTGCTCGAAATATGCTTCTACAGCCCCCATCATCTCCTGATACGTCTTGCCTCTGCTTGTCCGACGGAAGGCTCTGACTGAGCACCTGTAAATGGTTAGCGAGTCGATCATTTTTATCGTAGGCATTTAGCGGGCATGAAACGTACGGAATGGACAGGCTGTTGAAGAGGGCTTGCGCCTGCAATGAACGCCGTGTCAATAATGCGGCCAGTTATGCTTCTGATACCAGCGCTGTAAACAGTACCTCAGGCGTCCCAATAAACTTTCGAGTTCCTCTGATGCCACCTGTTTCAACACGTCCGTTTGCGTTGAAACCCATATCCCAAGCTCTTTCGATCAGATCTTGAATCTGGAAAATGGACGGAAGCTCATTCCCAAAGGTCTCAGACCCCGATGACCTAGTACTGATAACATATGAAATCAGTGACTGAATGTTTCGGTATCCACAGAAACCTCCTTATGTCCCGAATCTCAGTCAGCTAGGCTGGAACCTGATGTTTACACAAATCATGTTGACATGGAAAAAGCGGCACTCACCTTCACGACGCAATTTTGAGACGTGCCGTACGCAAGGATTGCAGAAGTAGGCATATTTGATGGACCGGCTTCGCTCAGCCAGCCAGATCAGGTCCGGAATCACGCCTGGAAACCTATTCAGATATGCCGAAAAAACGGATCGCGGACGTGTGTCAAAAGGATGATGAACTCCATCTTACCATCGGTGCATACTTGGCCTCCTTTACTCAATTTCCTCGTGAGCCAATCTGGCATTTTGCTCTCGTGAGCCAATCTGCCCAGGTGGTTTTTCTGGGGTATCACATTAGCGTTGAATCTTTTGGAGCCAACAGGACGATGGGCGAACCCCTAAAGGCGACGCAGCAGTTCCTCTATTCTGCGTATCGCTTGTGACAGCCAATTGGTCGCAGTCCGAGATAGCGGTACCAGATATCGTCCTTTTCGATCTTTTTTTGGTGCGATGGGGCGTACGACCTGCTCTGTGCTTCGTTCCTGTCTTCTCCTTCCTCTTAAAGATCAAGGCCCAGTCAAGCATGATGGTCGGATGCGACTTCGAGGTGCGATAATGTTTGGCGCGCAGTATCACTTTGACTCAGATAGCGGAGCGGCCATCTACATGTTTGATCGATTATCTTGTGGCATGGTTGCGTTGGCACAGCTGGTGTGCTATGACTATACAGTAGTAAGACGGTGAACGCTACTCCAGCTTGGATTAGAGGTTCGTGGTTGTCCAACAACGCGTGGAGAACACCAATTTTACCACGCAGCTGCCATGCACGAACGAGCCACCGTTTTCACTTCAACATTTCATCTGTCACATTGCTTTACACGATTCGAAGTTGATCAAATCTAGGATACGTATATGGCATGCCAAAACATCATTGTCTCGCATTCTGCTACCTTGGTCCCCAACCCAGCCATCTTTGAGCTCAGCTTTCGAGGTCCGCCAATGCTTGCCGAGTGCGGCTTACCATAAAGTTTCTGTAAATCTTGACTTGCACACACGTCCATAAATTTAAGGCATCCATAACACTGTGACCAAATCACTTCTTCTTTTATTTCCATTGGTCCCGCATTTGCCATGCAAACGAAGTATCTATTCAGCTGGAAACCCGGCTCCACAACGCTCCGTCAATGTGTACCTGACAAGATGATATCATGACATTTATTTTCCACCCTTTCCTCGGGTTGGAAGTGATTTCTGGGAAGTTGATTCCTTCGGCAGTTCCTTTGCGAACGGGATGAAGTCTGGGGCACCCGGCAGGTACTTGCGGAGGGGTTCGGGGACTCGGAGACCCTATCATGACGGCATCACTTAGTATGGGCACAAAGCAGAATTTTGGTAGTCAGGGGGGTGACAGGCGATGTCACAATTACGCACCTCTTCGGTCTGGAAGTTTTCGAGAATACAGCACATGGTTCTCGTGGTGGCGCAGAGAGTAGAGTTCAAGCAGTGGACGTATTTCTTCTTGAGATCAGTCTGCGTCTTGGTGCCAGATCGGATTTCTAGCGCACGAGACTGATAGTCGGTGCAGTTGGAGCAGGAGACAAGCTCCCTGTATTCACTCTGGAAGGGAAACCAAGCCTCCAAATCGAATTTCTTTGAGGCAGCATTGTTCAGTGCGCCAGACACAATGGACACGATTTGATAGGGAAGTTGCAGTGACTTGTAAAACTCCTCTGAGATGGCAATCATATCGTCAAATGCTTCCCAGGACTTTTCCGGGTCTGTAAGGAGAAATTGCTCGATCTAGAAGAATTGTCAGCAATCTTGACGACACAAAGCCAGTCTACGCATCGCGCAACCGCGTATACCTTCTCAAACTGATGCACACGGTAGATACCCCAAGCATCTCGGCCATGAGAGCCTGCCTCTCGTCGGTAGCAAGTGCTGTAGCCAGCATACCTGTCAGACTGTTAGCAAATTGAACACGGCTCGCTGTTGAGGGAGCGGGTTCTGGTGGTGGCGTACTTGATGGGAAGTTCCTTCGGGTTGAGCCACTCATCCGCATGGAACGCAGAAATCGGCTGCTCTGACGTCGCGATCAGATACTTGTCGTTCTTTGCGTCTCCGTCAATGACCTTGTAGAGCTCCTCGTCAAATTGCTCCAGCTGAGCCGTCTTGCCCATATAGTCTTTCAACATGAACTGGGGAGTCTGCAAAGGGGTGTGGCCTCGCTGGCTGAGGAATTCCAGGCCGTAGTTGATCAGAGCTTGGTTGAGGAAAACGCCCCATTGGCGCAGGAAGTAGCCGCGGTGGCCAACAACCTTCACACCACGGTCGGGATCGTAGCCATCCAATCTCAGCAGGACTTCGTGGTGTGACAGGACTTTGTCGCGCTTCTCGACCGTTACCCCCTCCGGAGCCCATGTGCGTTCTACGACGTTGTTGTCCTGGATAATGGTGTCAGCTCTGGTACCGCAGCATCGCATCGACAAGCCGTGGAAAGAATGCTAGTTCCCTAGATGTGACGAACCTCATTGTTGCTCACAGGTACCGAGTCAGCCACGTAGTTTCCAACAGTCCTGAGTTTGGCCTTAAGGGCCGCATCTTTCTCGGCAGCAGACTCAACAAGCGCCTTCTTATCCTTCTCGAGCTCGATCTTCTCCTTCAGGAGGTCGTCGGCGTTTTCCTTTGCCTAGAGGGTCGCAGTTCGAGTCAGCAACCGAGGGTGGTCAGGTGCTATACATTATTGGAAACTTCTCTCATTGACCTTCTTCTTAAGCCCGATCTGCTTTTGAACCTCGTTGATCTTGCCGCTAATCTGGGAAGCACTATAGTTGGCTGGTGTCGAAACATTTGCAATCAGATACTCGTTCCAACATGCGAAGACGTCGGGGCCATTGGGCGTGCTCACTCTTGCGATGGTCCTCGAAAAGCGCGATGACCTCGTCAACGATTTCTACGTTGGCGTAGCGTCGGCGCTGAGACTCGCGGATTTTCTCGGGATTTCCACCGCGTTCAGTGATGAAGTCGACGACGTCGAGCATTGTGTCTGTGAGTCCTCGCTAGATAGTCGAAATCGCAGTGTAGAGTTTTGCCAGGAACAGTTTCCAAGTAATGAAGTTTTCGATGTACAGAAGGATGACTCTTCGAGGCGCCCGAATTGCACGTATGACTGTTTGACAAACTGCTTCGCAAATCGCTTTGAGTCACAAGCCGACGGGCAGTACAGCTCAGGCACCCGACGAGTGTGCTTTTTTTGGTGGGGAAAAGAGGGGCAATTCAAGTGCGGCGTTTGGCGGGGTCGTCAAACGGAAGGAAAAACGGTAGGGAAACGGAGGCAGAGAGGGGACAAAATAAAGCAGGCAGCGCACAGGAGCGCACGGCAGCACAGCTTGTCACTAGCGGTGCCAGGGTATCAGGATTCGCATGGGGCCACGCCTCGAGGTGCACCGCGCCCTGCTGGGCATGTGTTCTGAAGGAACTCGAACATGCTTTGGCGGCAGACGACTGTGACCCTGCAGACTGTTTGTTCAGACAAGAAAGCCTCTATTTATCGCGCCCGCGAGAGCGCGTGGTTTCGGACACGGACAACTCTATCGTTAGTCACCTGGAAACGGAGCAGAGCATTTCTAAAGAGCTCTGCGCTCCCTGGTTTCCAACACGGATGCAACACCTGTCCTGCCCAGAACTCGGCCATGGTCTGTTTGAATCCAGATCGTAGCAATCGCACCATTGCGTGGATCTGGGACGGTCTGGTGTAATCGTATATATGTATGAATAGAAAATAATACACAATCATTACCCACATGCCACCCTCTCTGGAACAGCTCTACATAATGGAGCAGTTGCCCTTGGCTGGCGCTTCGCCAGGGTTCTGCGACTTCTCGATCTGGGCGATGAGCAGCTCGAAGGCGCGCCCGACGTTCTCGTTGTATCGCGCGCTGGCCTCCGTCCAGCCACACTGAAATTTCTCTGAAAGCTTCTTCCCTTCCTCTGGGCTGACCTGGCGTTGTTCGGGTCGCAGATCGCTCTTGTTTCCAACAATGACAATGGGTACCGACTCGCTTCCCTGTGGATTTGGTGAGAAAAAAACTCTTCCGTTTGGGGCCGGACACTTGGGTCCCCGCTGGTGGCAGGAATCGGGAGACTGTGCTTACAAGGTGGTTGAGGATCTTCTCCCTGATTACTTGGATCATCTCGAATGATGGCAATGACGAGACCGAGTACACGAGCATGTATCCATGGATTCCGATAAAGTATTTCGAGTTTAATATGCTATATTCGTCTTGGCCCGCCGTATCGACAATCTCCGTGGCATAGTCTTGTCCCTTGTGTCGAATTGTCTTGCTAAACGTATTTTCGATTGTGGGATAGTAGCTGTCGACAAAATGACCGTCAACGAACTGGACGGCAAGCGACGATTTGCCTGGCCGGGTTAGCACTCTTCCCATATATAGGATGCAGAGAATCCCATTGCGTACCGACGGATCGACTGCCGACGATGGCGACCTTTCTCTGCTTCGGGGCAGACATGGCGAGTGTGGCTAGTGGCGGGGGACAACCACAGACCGTATTCCACAGCTATGCGCTCTGGTAAGATATCAAGAGCGGGGTTTCGCCCGTTGTGCTGTCGCAAGATCAAATGGTCGTCGGTCGTCCGGTCTTGTAAGTGATGTTTACGCTGGCTGGGTTCTGTTCAATCAATAATGCAGCATGCTTGCTGTCTGCAAGAGGGCCGTCAGTTCATGCTTCCGTACGTAATGCCCAACCTACTAGCGCATGTGGATCCCGGGATCGGAGAGTCTTGCCGCATCCGACCATGCAGGAAGCATGTCTGTCTGGACTATTATGCCTTCACAGAGCTGCCCTGCGAATTGCCTGCTCGGTGGTGTCTTTGACAGTGTACGAAGCATACGAAGAGTGGCATGATACCGTCGCGCTGCGAACCCCCATGCAATGACAAGGGTTTCAGTTCTGCACGGTGAAAATCACGGGCGGCGATTCAGTTTTTGTTACACAAGGAGCATTGGATGGCATTCGGCGTGGCACACGCATGCGACAACGATGGAGACGACATGAGGGATCGGTGGGAGTCGCGACCAAACTCTCGGTTGCGCAAATTCTCAATTATACAAGCTCATGATCCTCTTCTAAATCATGCATTCATATTCAAATCGTCGTCCCGTTTTCGAGCCAGAATCACGCAACCTGTTTGAGCTCCTCCACCAAGGCGTCCAGGGCGTGTGCCTTGCTGTCGACGGCCTTGTACAGATGTGCGAACTGTTGTATGGAACTTCGCAGGCTGTGCAGAGCCTGTGATCCTACGCGGTTCTCGAGGTGCTCCCGTGCTTGCCCGGCCAGACACATGTATCCCAGCAGCACGGATAGGTAGCCGACCGCTACACTCAGCTTAGACTTGTTCACAGAGTCCACCTAATGAGAATTGTCACATGTTAGTCCAAGGGAACCGTTTCAGCTATCGTGGATGTTTGAACATACCTCGCCAACAGACTTCTGGTTCTCCTCCCAGAGCGCCATTAACTTGTCCATTGCATCTTCATCGACGGCCCTCCGGGCCGGCGAGCAGTGCTCCATGATATTGATCATAACACCCAGCAACAACAGAAGTTCGTCGTACTTCTCGCCTTCTAGCTTCCCTACATCGATGGCGGCGCGGACGCTGACGAGCAATTCACTGATACGGGCAGCCAACTTGGCAGAGAGCTGCGGGTCATCGAACGCGACGGCCTCGTCCTCCGTGTTAGTAGTATTGAGAGCAAGTTTGAGGATGGCCGAGTCCAGCTTGGGCCGCCCACTAGGCCACCGCCGGATCGCCCGTAGAAGAAGCTTGCTTATTCTCATCGGATGGCCACCATCGCTGTTCAGTCTTTGGCTCACTCCCGCGCTGGATTGTGTTTGAAGCGTGAAAACAGTCAAGGCGTAGTCGACGTCATCAAACGAGCCTTGTTCGCTAGCCCACGTTGCGACGGCAGTGATGGCCCGCTGCGACTCCAGCAAGATCTGGTCAAGCAGAGCTGCATCCGCACATTCACTCAGTAGAGCCATCAGTTGGAGCGCCACAGTCCGCGGCGAAATGTCGGTGGGTTGGTAACCGCGCCAGATGGGTAGTTGCTGCAGGATTGCCTTGACCTCCCCGATAGACGATCGCGACGTTCGCGACATGTTGAGCTTCTTCTGTGCTGCCATGGCGACAATATCCTCGTCTTTGGGAAGCAGTCTCGCCAACAGCTTCCCAATGCCGTCATTGGCGAGCTGGCGGAGCAGGTTAGGGGCTGGACCAGACGTCAGAAAGCAAAGAAGGGCTGATGTGAGGGCGAAGCCGCAGATGACGTCTGTTTCTGTCCCGATACCCCGAGCAATCGTGTCGCGAGATGCATGGTCTCGAAACTGCCGCAGAAAATCCTTCCGCTGTAGTTTCTGCACCAGCTCGCAGAGCGCATTCCTTCTCATAGTAGGGGATTCCGTGCCTGGCACTTCGATTCTAGATATTAAATCGTCCATCTCGTCGGCAAACCGGTTGTTCGCGCCGGCACGGCGGAGCTCGTGCACGCTTTTGATTGCGGGCTGTGAGCTATCTTCGTCGTCTGAATCATCCATGGCAAACGCATCGGCAGGACGGGGTGACGCAGGACGAGGTGACGCCATGAGAGAATCCAAGTTATCGTCCATCCCCTTGATCGGGCTGTCGAAGACTTCCGGAGTCTGTGATTCGCTAACAATGGTCCGCGATTGACTGTAGGTAAACTTGACTTTTCGGTTCGTGGGAGTCGCCCCGCGGCGATCTAGACTCCGGACTCGAACATCGTACATAGATGAGTTCGGCTGCAGTCCTGCCGGTCTCCTGCCAGGCGATGTTTGGCTGTCTGAGTCTGCTTCATCGGAATTGGCCTCGTTCGCGGACATGGCCGTCTTTTGCGCCGCAAGCGCATCGATCAGGCGTGGTCGACGGGCAGGAGTGCTCGTTCGCGCGTTGTTCCTCGAGCCTGCGGCAGCTTCTTCCCCTGCGTGTCGATCAATGGAAGATCCAGGTTTGGCAGCTGACAGTGTCTTTGGTTTCTGCGATTGAGACCGGTCTTTGGTGGTGTCAGTCGCAAATGCTACCGAATGATCCCGTTTGCGCAAAGGCACGCTCGGCGACGAAGAACCATGGCTCAGCCCAGAAGCGGACGGCTTAGATACCAGCGATGCCGATGTGTGTGAGATCTCGCGATGGGAAAGTCCTGGCCTCGGAGTTGGAGTGCTGCCACTTTGTCTTGACGATTGTGGCTTGTCGAGTGGTTGCTCGAGTTTCGCCTTCGAGGAACCATTCGGCTCGAGATGATCGCGATTGTTTTTGGCATTGAGAGGACGCTTGCGTGACGCCCCGCCACCGTACGTAGTCAGTTTTTTCTGGCCCAAGGCGGAAGGCACGTTTGGGATATGTGATGCCATGGTTCTCGTGCTGTTTTGATCGTCGTCGGCCTCTTCGCGAGCGGTTTCGATGATTGGGAGAAGAATCGGTCCCGTGTCAGACCAACGGGCAGACTCACATCGAAGCCATGAACGAGAGGACTCGAGGTCGAGAGCCTGAAGGTACGAGAATGACAGCAAGTGTAGCTAGGTCTTTATCTGATGATGTAGCAACGGAAACACTGCCGCGTTGTTACCTGACGAGCTGCCAATGGCCAATCAACAACGTTGCGCGAAAGCGACTGCACAGCTGAGGTCACTGCGGCGTTGATCCAATCAGCAACGCAGGTTGACCACCAAACACGCCATTCTTTCCCATTGCGGCTACGTGGGAAGTGTGAACAGGTACCTCGCACAACATCTGTCGCTGCTTTTTGAAAAGACATTCTATTCTTACATACATCTATGGAGACTCAAAAACAACGTGAACAAGAGCAATAAGCTGCTTGCAACCGGACCCGAAATGGCAGCGGACTGATTTGGGCTCTCGCCGACAGGAGCCTGGAACCACTCCTTTGGGACCTGGATCAATGCATTATGCCAGTAATCTCCCAGAGTCTATATCCTTGATTGGTTGGATGTATACAGTCTCGAAGCTCCGAGGTAGGAAATTGGGTGAAGTTGACGGCTAGGACATGGTGGCCATCATCAAGTCTTTGTTGGACGACCCCGGGAATGAGTGCCTGAAATGCCTTGGTTGTCTGCAATTGACCTGGATCACAGGAATCTATAATCATCGCTACGAGGACAGCAGCATCAGGACACATCACTATGATTTTGTCGATGAGGCTTCCCAGCCGCAGAGATGCCTCAACAGGATCATTGCCCTCGGTTGAGATGGCTTTATTTGAGTTCATGTCGTTCGTCCCCGCGTGAACCAAGACGATATTGGGGCGCTGTTCAAGAGACGGCCCGAGATGATGAGCCATGTAGCTAACAGTTTTCCCCGGCCACGCTGCCTGTTCCGTACCCAAACCAAGTTGGGATGCTGTTGGTGTATATGCAAAAGAGGACTATTTCAACTCACAAAGTGCCCGTTACTCATGTTTCCGCTCTCTGACGACTCTGTTCCAGCAAAGACAACTTTATCTTCTGTATGGTTGGGTTGTCAATTTACACATTCATTGCCCCAATCTTTCCTCATCTACGGCGCGACAGCATGACTTACGATGCAAATCATCTCGCAGGCGAAGCCTGAAGCCATTGCCGTCTCCTCCGTCTGTCTCGCTCAAGGTCCCTGACGTTATCGAATCTCCAACGCATAATATTCGCAGCTCTGTGCCTGGTTTGACGGCCACGTCTGACAATTCCTCTGATTGATAATGGATTCAGTGAAGCCTTCAATCTAGCCTTGTCATTGAGTGGGAGCTGATCTGCCATGCAAAGCCGCACAAGGCCAACGAGAATGGCAAGATGCCTCATCTTAATGTTACTGCCTCACGATAGGCGATCTTGCAGAGTGTGCACTTCATGTTTCAGTTTCATATTTCACTGTGTGGCCGAAGGAGTGTTTGGCACTGTGAAACAGCTTAGCTTCTTTGCACATGTCTTAAAAAAAATTAGTGAGGTAGATTAATTGGTCAAACGAATGTGACACTGTGATGTAATATTTACCGATGATATGTTTTTTTCTACGGTCAAAGGGTTCTCTGTAATTTTTTTTCTAACAGCGTTTTTTTAGAAGAGAGAAATCAATTTTTTTTTTTTGTGGCGGGGGTGCACTAGGTAGTGCGTCCTTTCCTTAAACAACGAGCTAAAACATGGGTGCTCCGCCTCTAAAAATCATCGCTAGTATGCCAAAAAAAAAAAAAAAAAAAAAGGGTACCAGCGTCTGAATAAATCAATCTAAAAAAAAACTATGCATCGCCCGCCCATTCTGTGCATATTTATTTGATAGCATAAGTTGCAATTAGATTTTTCTTTTTCTTTCTTTTTTTTTTTTTTACAAAGACGTCAAGAATCAAATTCAGATTAAAAAAAATCCCCCAACCAATCACTAAGGGGAATAAAAACAACGCCTCACACCAAAAACAATACGGGCGAAGGCGGAAGTAGATTCGTAGCAACAGACCATTTTTGTGTGCTTGGGACAGACAATTGCATGGCATAGATGATTCATTGCATCATACTCGTGAGCACTATTTTACTCGTGAGGACCTAGGTACCTCACATTGTAGATGCTGTTAAAAACACGTATGTATACTCAAGAATATCCTCACCAAATTCCCAAGATACTGTCGTTAAGCTGAAGCTGAAGCAGAGTCAGATCTCTCTATTCGCAAGTACCAGCAGGGGGCAAAGTTGTCGAGCGGGGTGATGATGGGGCGATGATTACCCTCCTAAATCTGGGGAAGTGGGACGTGAGTCTGGGGGTGGAGCAGACTAAGGCATTCCCATCACCGTCAGCCCCAGATCGTGTGAGCAAACGCTTCTCGTCTCTTCAATCACTCGGCCGAAAGACCAGAGTATTTGTAGTATGAAAACACAAGTCGTTCAAACCGATGACTGCCTGCTTCTCCAACACCGAGCAAATGAAATCATTAAACGGCTCAGGAAGAGGGCTGGAAGCACCGTAGTTTGCAGAAGATGGTGCGTCGCAATGTGGCCGCAAGCAGCAACGACCAACGCCACTAGCCAAACAGACACTCATCAAAACGCCACCGATACAGTCTCTCATGCAAGTGGAACAATTGCTGCTTCGAGATTGGCCAGTCGGTCCCCGCCCATTTGGCGTTGTGTAACACGGCACGAGAGGGTCCTGCATTGGTGTGGCATGACCATCGTTGCCATCCGCCAACCGCCCATGTACCGCTGGTCGGGACTCGCGCTATGATGGCGTGTTGTACCAAAGTGCGGAGAAGTTTGTACCTCGATATGCCTGCTTCGGTGAAAGAGTACTTGAACGGTCAGTTCAGCCCATGTACATCTGAATACAGGAGTGTTCACCTTGACTGATGTGGCATTGCTTCTCGCCCCCTCGCGGGAAACGTATTTAGGTTCGCTCCCCCTTCATGTCTGACGAGTCTCTCGTCCTTCATCATCACCTTCATCAAACAAACCAACCAGTTTCATATTCTCATCTTCCTTCACCACTCATTCACGGTATCAACTCGTCGATATTTTCACCACAGCTCGTATGGTTTCCCAAACACAATGTAACGCAGTAGATTGTGAAATGCTGACAACTTCTCCCGCACAGTACATACATACCCTTACTGCTCACCACACACATCATCATGCCTCACCGAATCCCCCGATTGCCTGGAGCCAAGCGCTCCGAGGTACTTTGTATGGGCGCTGCTGGTGTCGGTGTGCTGACTCCGCTCTATCTTGTTATGCCCGGCGTTGAAGAACGACTGGCTCGTCAGACTGCTAAATGGGCTCCAAGATGGGAGCGCAACATCACATACTTCACGCCTCCAGTGGAGCGAGCTGTTCAACGCATAGAGCCCTCTGTTTCCAGAGCAGTACAACGCGTGGACAACCGCTTGCCATTAGAGAAGATGGCAAAGAAGGTTGACTCGGGTATCAGAAGCAGCATCCACAGGTTTGAAGGCCCCAAACCCACATGATCATTATGACATATTATGTATCACACAAACGGGTTAGGAGGAATTTGCGATTTTTTGGGCCCAGGTCTAGCATCGTCCTGGTTTAAGCCATCTTGTCAATCTACTATGTATCTTTATCAATATCAATGCTAGGGGTAGACATAGACCTCATAGATTCAATATCTTGCTGCAGAGATGATCCACCGTCCTTTTTCCTTCGTGCAAACTGTATTTCAAGCAATCTTGAACACAATTGGCAATGACACTGTGATGTTGTGATAACAAAGTCCAAATACCGCCGTGCTAATACTGGCACGATCATATTGAATATAGCTCATGGTGGACTCTTCCATGCGCTTCAAAAGACGCTGATACAGGCAGCTCGGGGGCCTGGGCATATGTCATGACCGATTTGAAGTTGAGGGCCGCGCAGAGCCCACCGCGTATGTCCGTTCCGAATTGGAAAGCTTCTACAGCTCACAAATCCCTCGCCGTAATCCCCGGCTGAGAAAGCAGACTGCGGCACTTGATGGGTCGTAGCGATAATCGTCCAGGCGATGGTGAAGCGCATACTCCCTCTCACTGCCTGTGGGCTTCTCTGACCCCGTCCGCCGGCAACGCGGCAGGGACAGTGCGGCTCTTGATCCGAGCTCCGCGTGCTGCAGGTCGCAAGTCGAGGTGGTTTACGAGGACAAACAACAACGTGATAGTCCGCGGAGGAGGTGCGACAACATGCGTTCAATTGGAGGACCAAAAGCCGGTCCCCACGATTACCCCAGATTCGAGCCCCACAATCTGCACTCGTTGCAGGACCTAAGATCGCTACGACCGAGGCAATGACGGCTCGTCTTGTTACTCCTCACTTGAGCCTTGCTAGTCTCACACTTCTATCCATCTCCCGCGGGTATATATCCTGTTAATTAGCTGCATCGACGGGACTATGAATAAACGTTCAGTTCTCTGTCATCACCAACATCTACCAGCTGCTTGAACCTTCGGACTGTTTAATACTTCCCAAGTGGGACAAGATGCCGTTCAAATCAGGATTCCCAGAACTAAATATACCAGGCTCCGACCTCCTATCGTATATTTTTCGCGGCCACAAATTGTCAGATGAGCCACTCTGGATAAAGAACGAGCATCCGGAAACGAGCATATCTGCAAGGCAAGCACTTCAATGGATAAAAAGACTGGGTTTTGGTCTGTCTCAGCTCGGCATGAAAAAAGGCGATGTGGTCTTGATCTTCACGCCGAATCATATATTTGTTCCCCTATCGTACCTTGGCATTGTTGGATCTGGCTGCATTTTTAGTGGTGCCAACCCATCGTATACCGCCCAGGGTACGTCGTTCCTTATGTATTCGACGAGAAGAAACCGGCAAAGTACTGACTTACACCCAAAAAAAAGAACTCGCGCATCAGCTCTCTAACTCTACCGCAAAGATCATATTCGCGCACCCCAAGGTCCTTGATGTAGCTGTCGAAGCAAGCAGGCGAGCTGGTATCCCAACTGAGCGCATCTTCCAATTTTCTGACGAAGTCAATCCTATTCGTGCCGGTGTCAAAGATTGGACTTCAATACTGGGCTCTGCGAAGCAGTCTGATGACTGGCAATGGCCAGTCTTCGATGCTTCGGAAGCTCGTCGCACCATTGCTACTGTGAATTACAGCTCTGGTACGACGGGGCTCCCTAAAGGTGTTTGCGTGTCGCACTCCAACCTCATCTTCAACGTGGAACAGTCGATCTTCATGAGATATGTCGGTACGGAATATGAGAACTCGGGCGACCGCCCACAGGAACGATGGGTGGGCTTCCTCCCATTGTATCACGCATACGGCCAGTTATATACGATCCTCATGGCCCTCAAATTGGGAAATCCTGTATATGTCATGGAACAGTTTATCTTCGAGAAATTTTTGAAGGCCATTAGCCGATACAAGATAACAAGCTTGCAAGTAGCGCCGCCAGTGCTGGTCATGCTATCGAAACGTCCAGACACAGCTGACTATGACTTATCGACTGTGGAAGAGATTCGGTGCGGTGCGGCGCCTCTTTCGTTCGAGCTACAGAATGATGTTCAGACGAGGTTTCGAATACCCATACGGCAAGGCTGGGGTATGACTGAACTCACGTGTGGTGGAATTACGCTGCCGATAAGCTGCGAGGACATCAGAGGCACTGTGGGCAAGCTCCTGCCGAATATGGAATGCAAGCTTCTGGATGACAACAGTGAAGAAGTAGGATATGATACTCCGGGAGAGTTATACATCAAAGGCCCCAACGTGTGTCTGGGTTACTGGCGAAACGAAAAAGCTACACAGGAAACACTGAGCAACGGCTGGCTTCGGACAGGTGACGTGGCAGTATGCAACAGAGATGGGTTCTTTTGGATAGTGGACCGTAAAAAGGTTGATGACACTTTTCACCCTCAGTTTCGGTTACTTCACGTCGATGTGCTCCGTCCAATCGCTAACTGACGATGGCTAGGAACTGATAAAGGTCAATGGCCTCCAAGTGGCTCCGGCAGAACTCGAGGCTGTTTTGCTAGAAAACGAGCACGTTGCAGATGCTGCAGTTGTGGGGATCATGCTGTGAGACGAATTTCTCTCTGTGGCTGCTGAGTACACAACTAAGATAATGTTCTTTTAGAAACGGATCCGAATGGCCACGGGCTTACGTGTCACTGCAGGCTACCTCCCAGGGGAAGGTGCAGCCGGCTGAAATCCAGTCCTGGGTTGCTTCACGAGTGGCCAAACACAAGCGGTTAGTTGGCGGTCTTGTCTTTGTCAACGAGGTACCAAAACTAGCCAGTGGCAAGATAATGAGGAAGGTGATGAGAGAATGGGCCAAACGCGATGCAGCCCAACTACGGGATAAAACTGTGGGACAGGTGGTCCCGAAGCTCTGAAAGGATTATTTACGTACATGTCGAACATGATCCCCTTTCTACGGAGTATCGGTCAAGAATAGACAATCTTAGCATTGGCGAAGTAGGAAACAATAATAAGAAACCGGATCAAATCGCTGCATGTCAAGAATATGTGGTCGGTGGTGAAATTTCCAATACATGGTGGAGTAAAGTAGATGTTTGCAATTTTGCGTAAAATACATTCCGAGTGGTGGTCAAGCCAGCATACTTACACAATCTGGTCAGGAGTCGAATGAATACCCGATCTACGGTCTGCGGCTTGAAAGTAGAACCCAGACACCAACGGGGTTATGCACAACGTCAAATCCTCCTGTGACTATTTGCGGCGCGTTTAGATTTGGGGTGTATCATGGAAAATTAGCAACTGGTTTGTGAGATGCGTGGCTTCTACTGTTGAATATTACCATGGCACTCATATCAGTGCCTGGGATGCTGAGCATATGTTCAAGTTGCATGCTTTCGTTGCCAACTTCAGTCCTGGGTGTCGACTCAAGAAAGATTCAAAAAGGTGAAGCGTCCGATTATTGCGTAGTACATATCTTGCGGAAACATGATACCCGATGATTTATCTATCTGCTTGGCTTGTTTCAGTGGTATAGCTGGATTGATGTTGAACTTCGCCAGTATTACGATTTCTTAGTCTCAGGAGACAGGCCATATTGGAGTTGTGTGGCGGTCGTCACAATCGATCACGATGGTGCGGTCTCCAGTCATGGCTCGGGCCGTACATCGCAGAGCATTTACTACTACTTTTACTCTTTAGTAAAGCATCCAGTTGCCTAAGAATTAGTTGCGGTAATGTGCAGTAAGAATCGCCACTGGTGCTTTCTTCTGAACATATTTTGATCCTCGTGCTGTTGTTGCTCTTCCGGGAGGCATCAGGGGAGGCTATTTGTAAAGAGGATGTTCGTTGGTCATTGGCTTTTTGCCTCGGTGTCTCGAACTTGAAGTAGATGTCGTCACTTGGTAGGCTCTTGGCGATCGGCCAGGTCTCGGGGAAGCGTTTTCTGTGAGTTTCCTAGCGCGACTGCATAGTTGATGTTAGCTATCGTCCAGACAAATACGTGCTTTCGGCATCTGCTAATGCCATTCCTCGGGGATGGAGACTTACGCCTATCAAAGAGATAGTAGCTTGTGACTAGTAGAATAGGGAGTGCTATCATGGTAGACACCCATTTCCTTGCTGCAGTGTCGTATCGCTTTTTGTATTCCTGTCCCTCTGCCTTGGTCTTTTCTGCTGCGATCTCGGCATCGACACGCCTTTGCATGCGAGAAGCTTGCACGGCGGCCGCTCTTGCTTCAGCAGACTTTTCTGTGAGGTTTCGTCTTAATCCGAGTCCAACTTTTTGGGAGATTTCTTCTGTTCGCGGTTCGTGGGAGCTGGCGTAGTATCTTAACTTCGCATTTTGCGAATGCCTTTGAATACTTGGTCTTCCAGCGCCGGTGCTTGGTATCCCTAAAGCGGGGGCATGAATTCTCCCATTGCTTCTGATGAGCAAGTTCTGAACTGTGTATATGTTCCCTGGCTTGGCCAGCAACTGTATTGGATTCGCCATCTTCGAGTGGTTGATGCACGCGACCAGGCTTGTCGCTGGATGCCTTGATTCGAAATTTGAGGCCCCCTGCCGAGTTCTGGCGAGAGCGTGTTGGTAACGGGCCCGGTTTATGTAGGGTAGGTAGTCACACGTCATTAGTGTTGTGCCAATCAATGTGACTTGCACCGCTAGTTCATCGTTGCTCATGTTTGCTATTTGTCTAAATTTCACGGTGTATGTAGCTCCTCTCGATAGACCGGTGGTCGCTGGTTGATGGTTCTAATGTCTTCGTACGAGGTATTGTTTCGCTCTGATACACAAGTGACGAGAGCCAATTCAAGTGGCGTAGGGCTGTTGGTTCACACATCTAACGCGACCGGGCGACAAGCAAGCATTACATGGAGAGTAATACCCATTCATAACGAATGGAGAACACTGACAATTCATAGAAATCCACCAATGCGCCCACAGATGATACCTTCCACATATAACTGCGCCGGGGAACATATTGAAGTTACATAGAGGTCTCATACCCTATAACGCCGTAGCCCAGCAGTCAAGAGCGGTTCCAACTCCCTCCCAATGATATGTATGAACGTATGGTATGGCAACAAAGGATGGCTACAGCCACGAAAGAAGTTTCTTGCCGGGCGAACGAGAAACGAGCCAAACTATTTCTATCAGTATATATTACACGCGAAACTCCCCTCAATGCCACAATTCAACGACTTCCAGGCCAAACCCCATTACGTAGCCCGTGTACACCAATGCCAAAAACTCCTGTCCATGGATGTTCCACCTAATCATCGTCGGTGTACCTTGGTCCACTGGCCGCAGGAGTCTCAGGGGCACCGCCATACGCGGCCGGTGTTGGAGCGGCAGCCGCAGGAGTAGGGGCCGGATCTGTGCCCCAGCCTCCCTGCCAACCGCCAGGCGTTGGTGCATTCGCAGCGGGAGTAGGGGCAGAGTATGCGCCTGGAGTTGGAGCATTCAAAGCACCCGGCGTTGGAGCACCGATAGCAGCACCCGGAGTAGGAGCGTCGTAAGCCCCAGTGTTGGCGCCGGGAGTATATCCCCAAGACTCATTCCCACTGGCACCCGGAGTTGGCGCTGATGCTCCCCAGGCAGGTGTCTTGGATCCAGATGCCCAGCCGTCAGAGCCACCTCCACCTGCGTAAGCTGGTGTGCGTGAGCCAGCACCGAACGCATCACCCACGGCAGGAGTCCGAGCACCAGATTGCCACTCTGGCGTTCGTGATCCTGATCCGTACGCAGTACGACTCCCGTCGTATGGATTGACGGTCCTGGAGCCATCAGCCCATGATGGAGTGCGCGACCCTGAGTAATCCTGGGCTTTCCAAGCCGGAGTCCTGCCACCAGTCACGGCAGGGGCTATTTCATTACTGGAGTCAGTACTTGAACGACAACAAATGCTCCTGGTCTTTGAGACTTACTGCGCGATCCCCAAGCGGGAACTCTGTCTGAGCTTCCAGCACCCATTGGCGTTCTCGATCCGCCCTGCCAAGCGGGCATCCTGTCTCCGCCTCGGCCAGCGCCACCTGGAGCGCCGCGACCTCGGCCGTTGATGTCAATCGTCGCACCCGTGGTCTTGTCCTTGAAGCTCAAAGAATCCCGCGGTACCGTGATGGTCTTGCCCTTCGTGTGCAGCTCAACTCGTGCGTGGGTGTCGGTTGTATCCTTGACTATACCAAGCAGACCTTTGTACGGGCCTTTCTTGATAATTGCCGTCTGGTTGATGGCTCGGTCGCGACCGAACATCTTGACTGGCTGGCTGGGCTTATTCTCACCTCCATTCTTATGTATTTTCAAAGCAGGATTCATGCTGCTGAGATCTGGACCCGAAGAGGCTGCGTTGACACGCCCTCCCTTTGCAGCCACAGTATTAACCATACTGGCTTTGGTAACAAAAACGCCGGCATTTTCGTTGCTATCATTAGTGTGAAGAAACACATAGGCTCGGTGAATGTGAATGATTTTGCCCTGTCTGTGTTGTCCTGTGAACTCCTTGACAACATCGTCCAGCCGAATTTCCGAGCCGTCTCGATCGGCGGCCACAACCTGTTTCCTTTTGGGTAATTTGTTGGAAATCTGGGAAGGCATGGCTTGTCTCGTGTCGCCATACTGGTCCAGAACCACGAGCGATTCACGGTCAATTTTGACGATGCAGCCAACGGTGGTTGGGTCCAATTGCACCAAGTCGTGTAGAGAGAACTGACCCAATGATCCCTGACCACCAATGTCACTCGCCTCTCTTAGATCCTTACTGAATACTGTCACTTCAGTATTTGTTTGATCTGTGAGAAGCGTGACACGGTCCTCGGAGATCTTGACCACAGTGCCCACCTCATCGCGGAATTTGCTTCCACCGATGACCTTGACATGATCTCCAACCTTAAATCGTTTGCGCAGGCCCTTGATAGGCACTTCGATAGTTTGTCTTTGTAGATCGCCCTCGGTTACAGAAATGGCAACAATATCTCCTTGGACGTTTGTCGCCTTGCCTACTACGCCTTTCTGTTCGCCAGAGTAGACCTCGATTATGTCGCCTGGAAGATATGTAACAAGTGTGTTACTATCCTTTAGACTAGCCGCGAGCGTCTTAAGATCAAGATTCTCTGTACCGTCTTCGGCACCAGATGCGAATCGTGTGACCTCTTCTAACGACGGGTTTACGTCAGTGACAACAAGTTGCTGGATCTTGACGTCCTTGACCTGAAACCCGTTCTCGAATTCATCCCCCATATAAGACCAGGTGTTTGTGGTAGGATTGCCTTGGATATACCGCGGATGCCGTTTTCGGGCCTCAATTTCGCTGAACAGTCGTTGAGGAGGTCTAGGGCCAGCAGCACCCGGCCGTTTCCGTTTGCCATCTGATGAGAGGCTGGATAGGGCGTCATCGCGCATGCCGTAATCGAGTCGGGGTATGAACCTAATCCTGGCTTCCAAGCCGTTTTCTGTCACGTCCAAGACTTGCGCTAAATCCCCAGCATGCTTGGCAGGCCGACGAAGCCTTACCCAAGCCCCGGGCTCCAGTGTGGGCGTCTTCGTGACGCGCAACAGTTCCGGCATGTCCTTGATATCCACGAGGGTCATTTTTGACCGAGGATAAACATTGAGCATACCATCCAAGGCTACTAGAATGTTTGTTTGGCGCTGAGCTTCGACATAGATGAAGCCCTTCATGACTGATTGGGCTCCACCTCGCTCGAATGCTGCAGTGATGGCAAGCTCGTCCTTTGTTCCAATACGCTCTTCTATCCGTTTCATAATAGAGAGCACAACCTCGCGTTCTTTGCCTTCTTTGCATCTTACTGCCCATATGCTCGGATCGTCAACGCTCGGTAGGAGTAGACGTTTTGGAACAACGGCGGAGTCCCCGAAGCCTTTGGCGGGACGCCTGTTTCCATATCGCTGCCGAAGAATCTCTGCTTGCTTTTCGGCATCCAGACTGGATTCTAACTCGTGGCGACGATCAAGCTCGCGGTGTCTCCGGTCATCATCCAATCGGGCACTTTCAGCAATATCATCTGGGTGCTCATTATCAATGAAATCCTCGATTTCCTCGCCATCTTTTTCTTCGTCTTCTCCTTCATCTTCGTCATCTACTTCGGCTTCGATATCGAAGAAGGCATTGCGTCTATCTCGGCGTCGTTTCCGCCGGTGACCCTATTGCAGATGTCAATAACGTCATCAATTCGATGAGTGTTCAGTGGTGATAGCTCGCAGTACCTGTTGGACGTCCTCGCCTTCATCATCTTCATCTTCTTCCTCGTCATCGTCGTCTTGTTCTCCGTCGTCTTCCTCATCATTTTCCTGCTCATCGTCTTCGTCGCCTCTGGCACGTTGTCGACGATCCGTTACTTCATCGTGATCTTCATCATCGCTGTTTCGCGGTCGCGATTTGCGTGACGTTCCATCGTCGTCTGCGTCATCGTCATAATCGCGCGCGGGTTTCGACTTTGCTGGGGGGCTGGAGTCGTTGTCGGCAGGCTCTTCATCTGACATGTTCGCTGGCGCAGGGTTGAAATCATCCTCATCCTCGGAATCATCGAACCTCGTAGGATCATTGGACGCCATGATGATATGACAGTGCCTGAAGCCGAATGC
This sequence comes from Periglandula ipomoeae IasaF13, assembly GCA_000222875.2. Taxonomy (NCBI): domain Eukaryota; kingdom Fungi; phylum Ascomycota; class Sordariomycetes; order Hypocreales; family Clavicipitaceae; genus Periglandula; species Periglandula ipomoeae. The sequence goes on from AFRD01000055.1 coordinate 94,439, forward strand.
ACGATACGATGTTCTTGTGAGCGTGAACTGCTCAACAGAAGATAAATCAGGAAAACCCTGAGAAGCACAAGTGTTATGGTCGATGCAGGAAACTTGAGCTTGGAGAAGCGCGAAACTGTGAGCTTAGTGCAGCCTGTAGCACCAACTGGTAGCGTGCAGTGCATCTGGTGGCCCACAATAACTGAACAAGGGTGTAAAAGCACACTGGCTCAGCGGCGGCTAATTATCGGACACCTAGGTGATGCACTGAAAGTTGGTCATAATGGGATGACCGCTCACCCAACATCGATTTTATGAAAAGGGCGACCATTTGACTGCATATTGCAGGTATCTGTTCCAAATTTGATACGAGGCAAAGAATCTCTGGGCTATATTCCTCTGTGCCTTTGGTTGTCTCCCCCCTGCTCAACCCGTCTCTTTGTCAAGCGTCGGTAACGTAGTTGTCAACTGCTAAGATATTCTATCACATGGGCGATTATTCAAGTTCTAGGTGGCATGTTTCTGCTTTGGCTGGCCGTAGACTCTATCCTGTCTGACTTGATACGCATTAGAGGCATGCCGTACAGCTTTGAGTTTGTTCTGAAATTGAACCCCGTGAGATATTCTACTGTTCATTGTAGAGGGTTTATTGTCGTCCATTGGGCTGGTTCAGCGAGTCAGATAGATATCGTTCTATGGTGTAGCCATCCCGCTATACTGGTCGCACGATTTTGCCGATCATAGGATCTAAAAAGACCAGCCAGTGTCTCGAAAGGTACAATGTATGACTATCGTAAGAACGGGAAGATTCACAATGCAACTTATACTGACTGACGATACGGAAACGGTTTCTGATGACCGACACTGGGTAGGGTTGCCTCGTTTGATAGCTGATCTTTGTGCTGCAAGAGACAAAGATGCCTTATGCTCGTCTTAACGCGTTCTGATTCTTGACCCTTTCTTCCACCCGTTCCTGAGTAAGATGCGACTTGGTAACGGGGAGTAGAAATTTGAGAACGCCACTCCTCATCATGAAAGCCTTTTTCAGGTCCAAATCTCTATATGAGTTGATATGGTGGCTACTCCTCCCGTATATTTGTTATGATTTTGTCCGTGAACGAAATATGCATAGACTTTTTGCTTCTAAGTACATGGCCGCTTGCCTTATCACATTACCCTGCTCCCCCAGACACCGCGCCCGGCGCTGATGCCAAGCCATTCCCCATAATCAGCATTTTGGAGATGAGGGACCCATCCGAGATTACCAACTTCATATTCGCACTCCCAGCTTGCAACGGGACTCCGCTGGTTATCCTGCTGCTGAGATCCGTTGATGGGGTGCCCACCACTTGACGAGCTCGAATTCATCAGATCCCAAATAAGCACTTGGCAGTCGTCGCCACCTGAAGCAAGAATTCCACGCCTAAGCGGCGACCACTCCACACAATTGATGGGACCAGTGTGGCCTTTGAGCTCGAGGAGAGCTTGTCTAGGCTGTCGTATATCTAGGATACGAATGATACTCGAGTCCTGTGCGAAAGTTGCCAAAAGGTGTGTGTCATGAGGCGAAGTTGCCAGGCGTAATAGAGGCGGGGGGCTTCCAATGGCTTGCTGAGCATGGGCTGGGCTGGAGCGACCACTTCCATCTATGTCAGACGTCAGTACATCGAGCTGTTCACGAGAATTGTAATGGGATGGGCGAGCCAATCAATCGGAGAGAAATTACCTCGTTCCTCTTTGCCCGTCGGCTCGTAGATGATTGTCGAATGCTCCAAGCTACGCAAGTCAAACATTCGCACACTGCCATCTTGTCCACAGCTGACGAAGACGTCCACGCTGTTGGCGCAAAATCTGACATCATATACTTCCTTGTCATGCGCAATGAGTTGCGTCTTAGCCGTCAGGGATGGAATGTCCCAAATTGTGCATGTCGTGTCGATACTTGATGTGATCAAACTCGGCGAAACCGTGTTCCAGTCTAGTGAGGTGAGCGGAGCTGTATGATCTGGTGTTTTCGAATTCGACAATAAAGCCAAAGGGGTAAGTTTAGTGACTGAAGCAGGATCTCTGCTTCCCCGAGTGATGTTGTTGCCGGGGGCGACGGGCGACTCGGAAGGAAGCGACCATAACCGCAAATGATCGCCAGAGGTAGCTAAAAGATCTGTAGATTGCTTTTGGGACGAAGGCGGCTCCCATAACAACCTTGTGACAGGGTATGAATGCGTGGCCTCCGCTATTTTTGTAAATTCTAGACTATATTTCGATGTGCCCGGGGTGAAGACGTCTTGTCCAGTGGGAACCACCTGGCTGTCGAGGATTTGTATCTATCATAGTCAGGAGTACTGTTCTGAATCGTCAAAAAGCAGCCTCTGCGAACTTACAAAATTATGACCATCTTCAAGATAGCTTCCCAGCGCCAATTTACCCGCTCCGTTGCCTTGAGGCGGCCACTTGCACCAATCGAAAGCATACACAGCCCAAGGCGCCAGGTAGTTGCTTGGCCCCGGTTGAGGGTTCGAAAAATCTTGAGGAGCTCCTGATGCGCTGTCTGACATACTAGAGTCCGCGCGTGGTCGAATATCGGCAAGCCCAAGCGGTGTATTAGAGAAATGCCTCTGAGAGCCAGGAGCATTGTACTTGCCGGCATCCGCAGGAGACATTAGCTGTGACGAAGAACCACCTGGCGTTGTGGGTGTATAAGCATGATAACTTGCTTGACCATCGTAGCCGGCAGCAGGGCTCGAACGCGAGTATGAGTGTGAGTGCGACATGGAGAGCGATGGCTTTGGTGGTGTCTGGAAGTCGTGGGAGGCTGGTGACGGGAGATGTCCGTGTTGGTTTTGTTGCGACGACAACGACGGCGGTGGTTGTTGCATTGCGCTATGCACCGTGGGTACAATTGGAGCTGTGTTCGATGATACGGCCGGCGGCCGGGCTGACAGTCCGCCTGGTTGTAAGACGTTTGGTACACCCGAGCCGCCTGGTTGTTGCGAATGATGATGTTGAGGTTGGGTCTGCATGGTGGGGTGGGCGCTCGCGAGCGGATGGTCCAGCTTGATCTGAGGCGCGTAGTTTCGCTGGGATCCAACCTGATTATGCGGACTGGAGGTCATGCCAGGCATATGCAGTTCGTCTTGCTGGCTTCCATGGTCTCCGTACGGACCTGAGCTGACCTGCCTTCGTGTTGGAGGCAGCTGCTGTGACTGGCTCATTGACAAGCTCTGCTGGCAGCCAGCTGTTGGTGGCTCTAGCGTTGTTATATGCAGCAAGCTCAAGGGAAGGGTAGCACGAGACAGACGTGAAGCATGAACAATACAAAGGCTGCACGGCAAAAGAAAGAGCCTGCTCAAATGGCCGCGGAACGGCTGGTCTGAGATACCACTTGAGCGGTGTAGGTGTAGTCTATCAGGAGGGGGGAAAATCGAGACACGCTGTCGCTGGAGATGCGCAGTCGCGGTAAGGTGAATGAAATGGTGGTGGTAACGACCTCGCAAGTTGAGCTGCCTGATGGGATCAAGCCAGAGGCACTGGGCCAGACAGAACTTCGGTTGCGGTCAATGGAAATTAGCAGAAGCCTGCCTGCCAGACCCGATGCTTCAGCGTCGCCTTGCGCGCTAGACTGGACACGCTGGACTCCGCTGTATGTGGCTTGATAGACACCTTCCAGGTTGCCCGCCCATGCACGACCACATGCTCGGTGCATCACACGGGAGCTTGTCTTTAACAGCCAGGGTCTCGTGAGATGCTTAGGCAGGCTGATGTCTGAAAAGCGCCATCCCTCGTCATTCCACGCATAATATGTGAGGACTGTATTCTCAACTGCAAAATCACAAGCAGGATACTTTGCAAATGTTATAGATTTACCTTCCTCCGTCAAAGGTGCTTGGCTATGTCGACGACATCGCCAACCCTGATGGATCGGTTTAATGACGTTGCGCAGAGAGCGTCGAGGCTGTCGTTGACCTCACCACCATCTGCACGAGCATCATCAGACTATCAACTCCATGAACTCGAGCCCCGACCGGTCGATGCCTGGCAGCATGACGATGGATATTACAGTAGCAACCCCCCTCGGCCGCGAGGTCCAGCCGCAACGTACACGGAGCATTCACCAAGTCCCTCTTCCGCTCGACGAGATAGCTCTGTTGGCTCCTTATCGAAGCACAAGCCGAAACCTCTGTTCGCTGGTCCACCGCCTCCGATTGCCGCGTCGATGATAGCCACGAAGCAACATTCGAGTGCGCCGCCTCACAAACACGCGTCCGGTGCACAGTCCCAGGGACTTGTGCGGATGATGGGAAGGTCTATTGGCCATGTTATGTTTGATCAGCCACTGGTTGAGAATGCGACACATCAACCAAAGCCAAACAGCGTTTGGCGAAATTTGCGACGGCGCGAGCGGAACCTCGAAACCGACATTCAGCAACTTCTAGATTATCAGGCAGCCGGGTTAGTGTCTGGAAGTCAGACCGACGATACGTCGCTGAGCAGAAAGCTCGAGGAACATAGCGATGCTGGGAGCAGTACACCGACGGGAACCTTCTACTCGACAGCAACATCAATTTCTCAGATGCCAAAGAGCTTGTATCTCCCTCCACAGTCTACATGGGACGGCAATGTTATCCCTGTCAGACAGCCTAGCAGAACTCGTCCGGGCCTCAGAACTGCACGGAATGGCCTGCGTGCCGCCATAGAGTCATTAATAGATCTTCGCCGCGAGGAGAATGAGCAGATCGCCAACGCCATCGGGGAGAGGAGGCTAGCTCTGGAGCATCTTAATGACCTTGGCGCAAGGCAACTTGGCATACAGTCCGAACTTGCAGCATTTGATAATGACCGAGAAGAACCTTTGGCAAAGGAGCTTCGAGAGCTCGGAGAAAAGCATGACCTCGTGAACCAAGAGATTACTAGACTCGAAGAGCAACTCATGGGCTTGCGAAGACAGCGACGCTGGCTACAAGATAAAATGAGCGATGTGAAAGGGAAAAGGGAGGCTGGTCTAAGTGGTTATCGAGGCGCGCTCAAGGATGTGGATTCCGAGCTTAGCATGTTGGTGAGACGGCCACCTATCCTCCCCTTGGACCCGGCCATAAGGGGTGAAGATGAGGTGCTCGGCCGGGAGCTGGCTTCAGCAGGAGGCTCCGAATTTTTGAGTCTCAACCCCGAACGGCGAAGTCCAGAGATGGCCAAGAGCTTGTGGGAGACTGAAATTGCTGTATTAGAGAAGAGAAGGACGAGAGTACAGGAAGACAAACAAGCACTAGAAGACGGGGCTGCTCTGTAGACGAAAGTGGTGACATTAGTGTCACGTTTCGAATCTGATCTTCGGCGGATAATGAAGGGCAATGAAATGTCGAACCCCGACCTCTCTGCCAACGGAAAAGGAAAGGACAAGATACCAACAGAGGGCGAGGTCATTCACATCCAAATGCAAAAAATGAGAGATGTGCTCACGGAGCTAGAACAGGCAATGGAACTGGCAGAGTCAAATAGGTGGAATTTGCTCATATGCGCAATTGGGGCCGAGTTGGAAGCTTTCAGGGAGGCTCTTGAAGTCTTAAGTACCCTCTTGCCTCAGCCAGTTGAGACAGCTTCAGAGAGGACTGAAACTCCGCCAAACGGTGGCGAAGCGGTCCTTGCTACAAGTCACCACGACACTCGTGTAGATGAAAGCGACACTGAGGTACCACCAGATCTTCTCGTGTCGCCTGCGGATGACGGTGATCGAGAATCATTGGGAACTGGCATTGGCACGCGTGCTGCCAAGGATGAACACACAATTCATGGCCGGCCACGAAGTCAGGGCAGTGAGAACGAGGTTCCATTGGAATTCCTAGCAGAGCACGACTGACGGTGCACCAGGTGTGTTGGCCATCTGAATATGAGCCGCTTCTGTAAGAGTTGGTAAATAGGGATCACGCACCTTGGAGCAATCAGACGATCGTGGCTTCATGTAAGGATAAGGTGTATTGAAGATGGAGTTATGGCTTGATTCTGACTGGGCGTAGTCTATGATTTCAATTTGTTTCAATAATTGACACTGATCACTGCAGATACATTTACGTCCTAGTAGAATAATGTCTTTGATCAATTCCCCAAAGGACCAATAACGCCATCAGAAAGGAGGAAGACACTTGAGAAACCCAGTATTTAGAGCACATGTAATGAAGAGTTAACCGTGATGTGAACGCAAGTAGAAGCATTATTCCTTCTGTGGATTGGATCATCGCCTTCGTTCAAAGAAACCACTGGATCCTGCAATGGCGACGGACTGGTCCATGACCCATTCGCCAACGCCAAGGTACTTATCAATCCATTTAGAAACCTCTTTGTTTTCACCAGCAACTTTATCCGTTTTGAAACTAGGCCTAGGAAATCCCGAAAACGGGCAGACGTAAGCATACAGACTACTGAGAGGGCTGTAGCAATGTGAAATCATAGGCTACTCACGTCAATCCAGTTGATCGTTTCATGCCCGCCAGAAAGGCGGAAACTAGAACGACAGGTGATTAGTGGCTCTGCCTATATACTGCAGACAGAAGGGCATCTAGCGCATACTGAGTACAGCGTCAAACGCGTAATGTGTTAAACGTCCAACCTTCGACCAGAGTCCAAATGTCAGCAGGTTGAGAAGCTGCGAAGTTCTTAGACTGATGGTACTAAGAAAGCCAAGTTGATTTTCTGGTTGCTTAGAAGAAAGACGAGGCGACCCCATATCATGAAAGTTCTGGAGACTCCAATACGTACCACCATGATGCTTGTGAACTGCAGCTCAATGAGGATGTTATGTTTGGTTATCAGACGCAGAAACAAGCCTCGCGAGTATCAGATGGTATCGAGGGACGATGCACTCTCTGGGGTTATGAGGATCCCGCAGTTAGAGAATGTCCCGAAGCGTAAAAGAGGCGAAAGTGCGGTCGAGAATCAGAAGCGTTGTTGGCGTCTGCATCATCTGGACCCGGACCCTGCCTGACATGCCTCATGACGAGGCAGCTCAAGCTCGCGACTCTCACGTGAGACCAAGGAGCCAAGCCAGCCACTCGACGGCGAAGCCCCTCAGCGGTACTGCCAGAAGGGGTCAGCCACAGCCACAGCCACAGCCACAGCGTTAGGACGGTCTGTTAAAGTGCGAAAGCCCTCCGAGCCCGGACTGTGCTCCCCATCGTCGCAGTGGATTTGATGGCTTCGACTAGCAGCACAGGCTTTCAGTGTTCTGCAGGGACTGGCGCTGAGTGGGCACCTTCCCGGTGCTCCATCGGCGCTTCCTGGGTTCGGGCTTCAGTAGCTTGGGAGCTCCCTGCTAATAACTCAGATTGTTCACCTGAGTTTATCATAGGGAAACCGTGCAATAGGCGTTGTTTTTACCCCAATCTAGAGTTACCGGATGCTACCTGAGGGCCTGTAAGTGAGTGAGTGAGACTGCAGTAGCCGCAGAGAATGGAAATCGTGAATCGATGGGTTGTCAAGGTATCATTAGAAGCTCTGCGCGATGGCCCGGGAGTCTGTTAAAGTTTAGAGCTGCTGCATCTGTTAAGTACAGCCTCTGCCACCATATGTATTAGGACAACGACAGCGCATCTGGCCAGTGGCAAAGGTCATAATGTCATAGTGCGTAAGTGTTGCAACTGCCCCAGTTGTGTTTTGTTGAGAACTGGGCTGGCTTGTGTAGGCTGCACCACTCGAGTCAAGTTCCGTGCTCCCCGGAGGAGGCGGCCGGCCAAACACCCGCGTTGTCCTGACCCCGAGCATCGATACGACGTCGCAAATGCCTCAAAAAGATGAAACTGCCCAGACTCGCTTAGAAAGAAGTCTCGGACTTATTTGGCACGCTGGATGGTGAGACGGGTTCTCAAATGCCTGTACTGGCCATGATACAGACTCACAGAACTGGCACATTTCTAATTCTGGGCCAGTAAAATGTTTCAGGAATTCAGATAGCAGTGTCCCTACTTGTGCTTGACTTTCGACGTTTGACAAGAATGTCCAGAACCTGACTCCACGTGGGCGATTTGAAAGGGCGAAACCCCTCAAGCCTTGAACATGCAAGGCGACTGATTGATCGGTGAGAGACTGACCGGCGACCACTTGGCAATGTATGTGCCTTTCAATCTCGAAGCCCCAGACACGCCTTGTGTGCCAGACTCAATATTAGCGCATGAGGATTGAACCATTCGTGGTGCCTGACTTGGCTCAATTGGACAGTTTTTCTTATCCTTCGGTTTTACTATTTTTTTCCTAACTTCGATGTTGGCCCCATCCAAAGATAACAACACCCTGTGGTCTTATCCCTGACCGCGCGACGAATGGAGACATCTGGATCTGAGCACCCACTTCTACAGGAGGAAAAAGCGAGGCGGGGCTTTTGAAGCTGTCTGCTCTCCCGCCGCCTCAGCGACACCCCCCACTAACAGAACTACCTTTGCTTTGTAGCTAAACTGCATTCATCACCCTTCCAGAACCCCACCATTGACTTTTTTGCCTCACCAAGCTTTTCTACCTCTCAACTCCCTCGTCCAGCTACTCTACCTTTTTTTTTTTTTTTCTTTCTGCCCCTTCTTATCCTCATCATTCAATTACCTAGAAATCGAACGATCAGGTCTTAGGAATATTCTAGGCGCTCATCCCCTCAAAGTTCTTCCGTGACTCTATCAACGAGCTCACTCTCCTCTGGTATGTTCACCTCTTTGTTCACCTCTGTTGACAGTCCCCCCACCTTTGGTTGCTTTTCTTAGCTTCAGCGTCAGCATTTATTCACTCGTGAGGTCTGGCCCCAGCCAGGCCATTCGGCTACCTGCAGCAGTAAAGCAACGGGCCCAAACGATTCTATACCAGAGCCTTGGCTAACTTACATTTCTTCTCCTCCACCACAGAGCATTAGATAACTTGCACAATGGCGGCTGGTCGATCCCGTTCATTTAGCATCATGGCTGCTACCCAACAGGACCACCTCGACACTGGTGGTAGGGTCGCCTGGCTGGCGTCGCTTGACACTGCCTACAGCCCTGAGCACAATTACCGCCGTTCTTCCATCATTTGCACAATTGGCCCCAAGACGAACTCCGTCGAAGCCATCAACAAGCTACGTGACTCTGGTCTCAACGTGGTTCGAATGAACTTTTCCCATGGCTCATACGACTACCACCAGTCTGTCATTGACAACACCAGGGCAGCTGTTGAGTGCCATGCTGGCCGTCCCGTTGCTATTGCTCTCGACACAAAGGGTCCTGAGATCCGCACTGGTAACACCACCAACGACGAGGACATTCCTATCTCAGCTGGCAAAGTGATGAACTTTACCACTGATGAGAAGTACGCCACCAGCTGTGATACTGAGAACATGTACGTCTTTTGATCATTCTCTTTACTCCCGCATTCCGCTACAGACGAGACTCGCGGCATACGCGATCAGCCTTCTTTAGATTCGTTGTGAGTCCATGGTGATTGTTGGCTGACCCTATTGCAATACCGCAGGTATGTTGATTATAAGAATATCACCAAGGTTATCGAGCCTGGCCGTGTCATCTACGTCGACGATGGTGTCCTGGCTTTTGATGTATTGAGCATCAAGGACGACAAGACCATCGAGGTTCGCACCAGGAACAACGGTTTCATCTCATCCCGAAAGGGTGTCAACTTGCCTAATACAGACGTCGACCTGCCCGCACTTTCCGAAAAGGACAAGGCCGACCTTAGATTTGGCGTCAAGAACAACGTAGACATGGTCTTCGCGTCATTCATCCGTCGTGCCCAGGACATCAAGGATATCCGCGCTGTCCTTGGCGAGGAGGGTAAACAGATCCAGATCATTGCCAAGATCGAGAACCGTCAAGGTCTGAACAATTTCCGGGAGATCTTGGAAGAAACCGATGGTGTCATGGTAGCACGAGGTGATCTGGGCATTGAGATTCCTGCTGCTGAAGTGTTTGCCGCTCAGAAGAAGCTCATTGCCATGTGCAACATTGCCGGAAAGCCTGTCATCTGCGCAACTCAGATGTTGGAGTCTATGATCAAGAACCCCCGCCCTACTCGTGCCGAAATCAGCGATGTGGGCAACGCCATCAGCGATGGAGCTGATTGCGTTATGTTGTCTGGCGAGACGGCCAAGGGAAGCTATCCTTGCGAAGCTGTGCGAGAAATGCACGAGGCTTGCTTGAAGGCTGAGAACTCTATTCCCTATGTCTCGCATTTTGAGGAGATGTGCACCCTGGCTAAACGACCTGTCAAGATTGTCGAGTCTTGCGCCATGGCTGCCGTCCGAGCCTCACTTGACCTTGCCGCTGGTGGTATCATTGTTCTGTCAACATCGGGCGAGTCTGCTAGGCTTCTGTCCAAGTACCGCCCTGTTTGCCCCATTTTCATGGTTACCCGAAACGCCACGACGTCTCGATTCAGCCATCTGTATCGTGGAGTTTATCCATTCTTGTTCCCCGAGGCCAAGCCAGACTTCACCAAGGTCAATTGGCAGGAGGATGTTGACAAGCGCATCAAGTGGGCTGTCAACCATGCCTTGGAGCTCAAGGTCCTTACCCTTGGTGACAACGTGGTCGTTGTGCAGGGTTGGAAGGGAGGCATGGGCAACACTAACACGTTGCGAATCGTCAGAGCTGACCCCGAGCATTTGGGAATCGGCCAGGCTTAAGGCAGTTGCTGCATGCCTGGTTCGAGGGATGAATCATTGGAAAAATGGAAATGGTAATAAGCTGGAGTTGGACCAACAATTTTTATTTTATAGACTATACGCACAGTTTTTATTCAGATCCGCAAAAGCGGGCTAAGAATGACATGAGTTCTGGATTCAAATCTTTAATGAAAAGAAAAAAATATCCCGGATACGATATTGACTTCTATAACGTTGTGTGTGGACTTTGTGACTTATTTGTGCACCTAGAGGTTTTTGATCTCGAACTTCTTTCTCAAAACTTCACCATATCTCATAAACACCCAAGGCGCCGGCAGCATGAGCAAAGCTATAAACCCAAGCAAGCTGTTGCCCCAACCAAGACCCAATTTATCGTACATCGACAACTCAGCCAGAGGAAGCACGGCTCCGGCAATTGACCTCACTATGGCATTCGCTGCCAATGCCGACGCGGCGTATATGTTGAAACTGTCAACCAGATACATTTGTAATGACTGTTCAAGATTTTAGTTCCAAATGCCCCAGTATATACCATCAGTATTGCGACTTACCATGAAAATAATAAGATTGGCCACGCCAATGACAGCTGTGCCAATGATTGGGGCGATCCAATGGACTTTGTACTCAGCTGTCCATCCATAAATGAATAGACCTGCAGGTAGCAAGACTGCGCCAATCTTCAGCGGAGGCAGTCTATACTCCGGCTTGACCGTAGGTTTCTGATTGTCATCCGTAACGGAAACTGGTGTTTCAGTTCCCTCGGCCGCTTTCTTCCGGATATACCTATCACTAGGCACCGAAAAGTATCCGACTCCGATCATACTTCCCACCCCCAGACCTAGAAACGTCAAACCGGCATGTACAGTATCGAAGTGATAGATTCGCATGAACAAAGGAGTCAGACTGGTAAACATCAGGTAGAGGTAGGCATAAGCCAAGCTGACGAAGATTCCACAGAATATGCAGATGGGTGAGAATAACAACATCTTGAATGGTCGGAGAATGCTTCTCTTGAAATATTCGCTCGTTTTCAGCCCCGGATATATTCATGTATACCGAAACATACTCGTGTATATTATTGTATATCGGTATATATTTGAGTACGTTTTTGGGTATCCATGTATGCTACTGCGCATTTGTGTATATTGATTTATATCCAAGCATATCGACGTATTTCCGCCACTTGGAGTCCAGGTACGGATTTCGTCCGGGTACATTGACATGGCCAGTTAATGTTAAATCTTCTCACGAAACGCCTAGCCTGCGTGGGTTATCCTATGCGGAAAGGGACAGATATAGAACGGTCATTTAATGTTGCAATTCCGCCTTGTTGAGAAATTGAGAGACATCTCTCCACAAAAAAATATCTCGCTATTCTAATAAAGCTTTGTCGGGTTTATTTGGCTGTAATGCTACTCGTCCAAACCGCTGGTTCGTTTGTAATGTTGTGGCCAACCTACCCAAGGTAGGTAGTTTGGTGGTCACCGCCCGAATGGGGACCATGGCGTCACGCGGGCATAAGCCCCATGCAAGAGAGCTTCCCCGCCATTCTGCACAGCTTGGTCACAGTGACAGCAGGTCAACGATTTTTGAACTAGACAGGCAGACTAGCTCCAACTTAACGCGATAACTCGTACCAATCTCAGCTCCAATCACCCATCACCGTCCTTCCAGCTTTTAGCTGGTAGTCCTCCCTCTCAATCGGGCCTTACTACGAACGTTTCGATGATAGATCGCAGGCGGTGAAGTGGCCCCATTCGCTGCCCGAGATGCCGTCCCAAGATCAACCGCTATGTCTGATACCCTATCACCCGACAGAAGGCCGGGAGATCGTCCTGTAAGCAAATCTGAGCACTGGGAACTTCAGCGTTGCACATCAAAATCCTCCTCATCTGCTTACTTGTCTGGAATAACTGGAAGGGAATCTCACTAAATCTTATACTCTCCCAGACGCCACCGCAATGCTGTCGTTGTTCGAGATCGGGAGTCCAAACGGCTCGAGATTCGAGGTTCTGAATGTCCAACGTGCCATCAACCCCTGGTCCGCCCAACATCACCCGACCGTACGTACGACCGATCTTTTGAATCGAACCACGAATATGTAGACCCCGATTACTTTCGGATGCTGAGAATGGGAAACCATGACTTCACACTTGGTAACGGACCACCAAGTCCCGTCCGAAGGCTGGTTGAGCCGGCGTCGGCCACAGGCTCGCAGAGATCTTCTATGTCACCTTCCGCAAACACACATAGGCAGCCAGAACCAGCGTTCGCCACCGGTATCTCAGAACCACAGCAAGCCGACAGAAGCAGAATACGACGTGAGGCATTCAGCCCGAACTACTTCAAAACTTTCTTTGTTGAGGAGAGGGTTCTAGGCAAGGGAGGCAAAGGAGTCGTGTTATTAGTACGACATGAGATCGATGGCTGTCCTCTCGGACACTTTGCCTGCAAGCGGGTTCCAGTCGGCGATGACCACTCCTGGCTGGAAAAAGTGTTGATTGAAGTTGAGCTGCTTGCCAAGCTCTCGCACCCCAATCTGGTGTCATATCGCCATGTGTGGCTTGAGGACGTTCGCTTAACAAGGTTCGGACCTAGTGTTGCTTGTGCCTTCATCCTACAACAATACTGCAACGGTGGTGATCTCCATCAATACGTTGTGGGCAATGCGCCTAGGGAGACGACGAAGGAGGACCTGAAAGCGCAAATGAGGCGACGATCCAGGGGCCAGGCAGATACACCTCGAGAAACATTCAGCTCTCGGCCGCAGCTCTCATTCGAAGAGATTTATTCGCTCTTCAAGGATATTACCTCAGGCGTTGCATATCTCCATGGTGCAAATTATATCCATAGGGACCTAAAACCAAGCAACTGCCTCCTTCACAGTGAGGGTGGGAAGCTGACATGCCTTATCAGTGACTTTGGCGAGGTTCAAGCCGAAAATGTCGTGCGCAAGTCTACGGGCTCTACGGGAACCATTTCATACTGCGCGCCCGAGGTGTTGAAAATGGACATCTCCGGCCAGTACGGAAATTTCACCACAAAGTCCGATGTGTTCTCGCTCGGAATGATTCTCTACTTCATGTGCTTTGGAAGGCTACCATATCAAGGTGCCAACGCTATACAAGAGGAGTTGGAAGATATCGATCAACTGCGCGCGGAAATTACAGATTGGCAAGGATTTCAAGATGAGCGCCAAGAACGCCCTGATCTGCCGTCTAAATTATACAAACTCTTGAAGAAGCTGCTTGCATTGGACCCGGCAGAGCGCCCCAGTGCGAACGAGGTTCTTCTAGCAATGAAGAGCGAAACGAATTTCGACAACATAACGAAAAATGAGTGGACAACTACAAATTCTTCAACTCTACGCGGCAGCCGCATTCAGAACCTCGACTCCCCAATGGCTCCAGGAACACCTCTTCAAGGTAGATTTACCCCACTCAACTGAACATGAACCGTATGTTTGTCGCAAGGAGAAACTGACTTCGACGTAGATCATAAAGAAGACAATCCTCGGGGCAGACAAGGGATGAGAAATGATAGTGTTGTCACACATCCTCAACTTACAAATGACAGAAGAGGATCTCGAGAGCTTAGTCCGTCTTCCTCACACAACGACAGGCTCGTCAGCCGCGAGCAACACAAACGAAGCTTTGGTAGTCTGCAACAGGGACGTGATCAACTGAGCACAATTGCTGCGGAGCCTTCCACAGCGGTGGCTGCCGGATCGACCGAACCCGCCACACCGCACCTCTTAATGGCACCACCACGGACCCGTAGCGAAGAGCTGTGGTACCAGCTGACGATTTTGGGACGTCAAATGGTGTCAGTGCTTCAGATGGACATGGAGACGATCGATTCCATTGTTCGTGTGATAATTTTCCTAGTAAAGCTGTCGACATTGGCTCGACCTTGCTGGCCATATGTAGCTAGCATAGAAGTTGGCTTGCCATTGATGACATTTGCGGCTTTGGAATTGGGGTGGCCAAGTTCTGTCCAAAATCTCGGCCGATCGCGAAGTTTCGGAGGTCAGGACTTAATGCAGCGACGGGCTCATAATGGGCTCAACATGGGATTGAGAGCGACTCTACTCGGATTTCACTTTGGAGTCTTATGGATTGCTCGTCACTGGGATGTGTTGTGTGTTAGAAGACCTCACGATGAATGGTCGTGAATGTCGTGAGACATCTAAGACTGGCGGCATATTGTAGATACCCACGGATTTCTCCATTTCTATTTAGATCTTTCAATACATAAGAATCAGCCATTTGGTCCTGCGCGGTGAGAACATCTTTGGATTATCAAGTCACGAAATCGAGGATGGCAAAAATATTCATTTGCACTTCCTTATTTGAATAAAGCTCTTGATCCAAATTTCGCCCGTCGGTCCATTTCGACGGTAGCCAGGTCAATGTCGCGACCATCGGATTCGATCTTCCTGCCACCAGTTAAGCTCCCGAACCCGAAATCTGGCTGGCCCCCAAGGCTCCCGAATATGTCTCCCACATAATTCTTAGGCTCAATTCCCCGACTATAAATGCAGTTCCAGTCCGAAACAATACCTTTCACAATCTCAACGCCTGCGTTATAAAGGTTGTCGATTGCTATGAGAAAGCCATTCTGGTCAGCTTTTGTGAGGTGTTCCCAATCTGAAAGGTGTGGTGGTGGTCGATCGAAGTTGGATCCTATGTTCGTATCATTAGTCCCAAAAGTATTGCGCAATATGGAGAAAAGCGGCTGTGATAGCCCCATGCCTTCAGTGTCGAGAATGACATACCAGCTCTGAGAATTATCAGCCTCGCAAAGTCGACCAGCCCTTCAATGGCACCCCTAACCATGACTTCCAGCGTCGCGTTTTCTTCCAGCGCGCTCATACAGTAATCTCCAGTCCCGTTAGTCCACAGTCTGGTTGTGTTTTCAAAAGCAATGGCAAGCCTTGTGCCAGAGTAGTAGACATCACTAGTAGCAATATCACATTTCACAACACTGGGAGCCCTCCATGCCATTGCATTCTGGTATCCATTGCCAGAGTACTTTGAACGATACTCCTGAGGACCACTCCGATCTGCAAGTTTTGCCTTGGATGTGAGAATGTACGCTGCATCTCTGAGCTCATTGTTGAGCTCAAAAACCTCAGAGCCATATGTGATGGCAGGATACTGGAGTGGGTATTCACGGCCATAAGAAATGTAACCCGTTGGCCAGTCCTGAGGAAGTGAGCGAGGATCGATCTCATACTGTAGAGCAACCTGAACAGTATATCGAGCGAGCGCAACGCTACCAATTGTACCATAATGGGGATTCACACCAGCAATACCCGCAAAAAGGAAGTATGTCTTGCGAAGATCAAACTTGCTCGATAGTACAAACGCCATCATCGAAGCTGCAGAATTGATCTCGCCCTCACCGAGAGTGATTTGGCATATCTTTCCATTCCCCGTGCAAAAGACTCGCGGGAAGAGCATCGAGAGACCAGGAACTGCGGTTGATATGGCAGTTAGATTTCCCAACATTGACTCGTGAAATCGATTGAACCACACTTCTGCTTCTGGACGCCACTGTGACCATCATAAGAATTAGACGATGTTGCTGAGAAACATACGAGTGGATGAAGATTAACCATAGATACAATGACCACCTGTGGTGTTATAACGTTTCCCTCATTGCTCTGGATGTTGGTAGGCCAGGTGAGGCAAGGTGCAGCGAGAAAGAGTAAAGAGAGTGTTCGTCCCAACATAGTTTCCGATTAACAGTAGACGAAAGTAAGGTTCTCACGAGGGACTCCGTCACTGTAATGAGGTAAAGTCACTTGCTGAATCGTCATTTTCATTCTCACATGAGCAGCAATAGCTCATTTATCTCCGATGAATCTGCTCATGGAGTACACCGAAAAACATGAGAACGTGAAGCACGGATCTGTTGCACAGAGTCTGAGGCCATGCCACTGGGAATCAAAGCTCCTCTTCCAGGCCATTGGGTGCAATTTTGCAAGACTAAAGACGTAGCGAACGCCGAGATTGAACTCAATTAAAATGGACATAAGGTTCGCAATTGGGTTGATGAGGTCAACTCCTCGACGCCGGCACACATCTTCCATACCTGCTCTGGGGCTATTTACGCCGAAAGGAAGGTTCCCGATCAGAGTTGCATTTGTCAATTTATCTGATCATAGTCAGGTTGTAATTCTGGAAAGCTCGCAGATCAAGGACCTCTATTCTGTTGGCATTGGCAGTTTGCTCGATCGTTGGGAGTCACTGAGGCACCTTATCGCGACGTTTGTGGTACCTGAACAGCCGACACACGTTGGATCAACCATCAAAGTCAACTAAGCACCTCGTCCCTTGTTCTGGCCACCCAATGACATGGTCTGGTCGCTTGTTGAGCTCGGGGCACAAAGGTAGACCTGGGGTTGCACTTTGTTCGTTTCCTCACACTGATTTGTGACTCCTGACATGGATCGGTTGGGAACGTGGTCTGGCTCAATTTGCCAAACAGCGCGGAATGCTCGCTCTACAATAGAGTCTGTGGGCCGAACAGATTGCAGCACAGGGACCGATCAGCTCTTGTCGCACTCTTTCATGCCCATGGAGACAGGGACGGAGGCGGGCTGTGAAGGCCAGACGCGACGGGAAGGATCAAATATGCTGCCAATTCTGATTGCCTCACATGTTATGTTGCAACCCGCGGCGGCCATCAGATTGATTAGATGCCGATTCCCGCTCCGCGTGGGAAAAGAACACGGGAATAATACACACGACGACAATCAGCCTCATCGGATC